>WBMW01003830.1:624315-650776 GCA_013396635.1 Penelope pileata | reverse complement strand
GAGGCGGGTGCTGCTGCCCGGGGGGGGCGGGCCCCAGCGCTCCTCGGCGCCGAGGTGCCCCCGCCCGGAGCCGAACCCCCGAGGGTGCTGGGGGTGGGGCGTGGGGACCTGCGCTCATCAGAGCGGGTGAATGTAAAACCCAGTGTAAACCAAAAAAAAAAAAAAAAAAAAAAAAAAAAAAAAAAAAAAAAAAGCCAGACTGAGCACCTGAAATGATATTGCACCGTGGCCATAGCCTGAAGCCACAGGCAGACCCCAGCTCCTTCTAACCTGGTATTTGCTTTGCTTCCTTTCGTTAAGCAGAAGTAGTTAGTGTCCATTGGAGTAAGTACAGAAATCTGTTTTTGAAAGCCAAACTGAACTGGTTTGTTTAATGACTGCATTGGAGCTGCACCTAGATGAAGTTCTGCTCCTGACCCTCCTGTCTGTTGCTGCTCCAGTGAGTTAAGGCTGGCTCCTATGTACAGTTTTGTCCTTCAGCCTTGACTTGATTCCGGAGCTGAATTTCCATTTCCCACGTTTTCCTGACGGACAGAGGCAGTGCTGTGGCTTTGTGAGATCAGTTCCTGGTCTCGGTGTACCTGCTGCTGCCGGGGGGAAGGTGCTGTTTGCGGGGGGAGGTGGAGCTGCACAGACAGTTGGTTTCACAACATAAAAGTGTGTGAAGACCGGTGAGCATCTTACTGCTGTGCCATGCTATGCCTTGGGCATCAGGAATCCTTCACAGAGCTGCCTGCATTCCGTACCTCCAGCCATCCCCCAGACAGGAGTGGGGAAATGAATCAGTTGTGGAAAGGATAGAGTTTGGTGCCTGCTGCTGCTGGGAGAAAGGGCGCGTTGCTGGGCTGGTTTGGTTTGACTCGGGTCAAACCCATGTTTCTTGAGTGCCACTGTGCTTGAGAAACAGTTCTGTAGCATTCATTCATTCCGGGGTTGGAGCAGTCAAGTGCAGGAGAGTTCTGATCCTCCAGCATTCAGTGGTCTTTTCTGCTGCTCTCCTGGGCAGTGAAGCCAGCAGACAGGAGCAAATACCATTTGAGTTGTGCATTTAAATCAGCAGTCAGTGTTCAACCTCTTTTATCTGATTGCCTTATAAAGAAGGCACAAACATACCGTGTGTACAGCGTTTGGTGTGCCCACAGACTGACCTCAGCCGAAAGCAGTCGGGTGATAATGCTGCACCTGGGTGAGCTCGCTCAGGGGCTCCAGCTGTTCTCCTGCTCTGTGTGCACCTTGGGCTTGAAAGTAGAAGTGAAACATGGTAGAGCTCGTCTGTAAGCCCACAGAAGGTGCAGAATGAAGTGAGGTGAAATGGATTGCTTGAAGGTGGCTGCTGCAAAGCTGTTGTTACGGCGGGTGGGCGGCTCGCGGGGGTGCAGCAGGATAGCAGCAGAGGGCAGTGCAGCTGGAGCCCTCTGTCCTGGGCCTTGTTGTGTTAGGGTATGTGTTCTTAGCATGGTAAACTTGTGAATTTGTATCAAGTCTTACATTCCTTTTTATCAAACAAATAAAAAGAGGTGAAGTTATAACAACTATTTGTAATGAATAATCCTTTGCTCAGAAGGTGGTTTGTGATACCCCTGCTTTGCAGGTGCTGTGTGGGGAAGGTGTGGTGGCAGCACCTTCATGGGCCCACCTTCCAGCCATCTCAGCAGGTCCGAACAGGAAAAATGAATTAGATGCTCTCCTCTTTGCAGTTTTGACTTTAAAGGCCCTTTCTAGAGAGATGCCGCAGTCTCAAGCAAAGTTTGGACAACGGTGTGGAAGGAAATACTGCTGATGCTGAAGAAGAGAATCTTTTCTTCAGCTTCTCCAGTGAAAGCTTTGCACCAAGTGCACCTTAGCCTGGGGGTCCTTTGCTGCCCAAATCCTCAGTTTAAAACCCTTGTTGCAGTTCCTGTGAAGAAGTTGAATTTCTATTGCTAGGTTCAAGTGGAATTTTAGAATGCCAAGGAAATTACGAAGTTGAAACAAGTTGACACTACAACAAGAATGTATCTCCGTGTATCACTTTGTTGTTACAGTTATATTTGCTCTGTTCTTGAATGTTGGTCAATAGTGCCAGAGGAGTTTCCTGCAGGGAAGCTTATTTCCCTGACTGCTGCGTTTTCCCGTTGCATTTTTCCCCGTGAATGCAGCATCCTGAGGAGCGCAGCGTGGCAGCAGTGAGGCTGGAGCAGGGAGGAGCAGAGCAGGTGCGGTGCAGGCAGTGCCTGTGGCTGCGTGTGGGAAACATCAGTGCTACCCACTCCATCTTCGTTGTTTATAAAGTATAACTGTCAGCTGCCAACTGCGGGGCACTTCTGGAATGAAAGCTGTGTGGTGTTACTCGACCACTATGGTCTCAGCAGCTGTCACTACGAGCCCTTACATGTGAAACACATAAATTTGACCAGTTACCTAAAGCTGGAACCATTTATCCCATATTAATAGCAGAATTCATCTATGTCTCAGCAGCTTTCCTAACATCTGGCAAAAGTGCTCATTTGCTACTGCTCATCACTCATCTATTTCCTGTTGTGGAAGAACTTTCTTCCTTTGTTTGTCATTATTTTGTATGGTTTTAGGTTTGGCTGAAATTTAAAACAAGCCTGCAAGTTTGCCATAATATTAGTATTCACTTTATTCACATAAAAGACCTAATTAGGAAAAGAAGGGACATCTTTCTGTCTCAGAATAGTTTAAAGATGAGACTAAAGGCAGCTGGGAGGATCTTCACTTCCTTAAGATACTTTTGCCCTGCTGACTGATGCAGCACGCAGCGGAGGCTCCGGGCTGCAGCCTGCAGTGCTGCAAGGACTGCTGTCCACACAGAGCCCTCGCTGGCCCTTGAGCTGCTTGTTTCCAAGGGCGTGCCCCAAGGGCACTGAATAGGGCTGCTGAAGAACCACATTCTTCGTGTGTGTTTGTGCACTAATGGTGCAAATGGGGTACATTGGAGACCCTCTGTGCTTGAGCGCTGGCTCTCCCACGACAAGGAGGACCACTCCGCAGTCGTACCGCTCCTACTCAAAGCAAATTCTTGTCAATAAAAACCCTTTCGATGCAGTAAATCACTGCTGTAGGTGCACCGAGAAATGGTGTTGGGACTTAAACGGTGAAACTGTGCTTTTTCCTGATTCATTGGTATGATTCATTCTATGGAATATTATTGATGGCAGCTTTACAAAATTATATTCTGACAAAGATACATTGTTTCTGGCAACTTTCTGGCAGTTAGTACTTCTCAGAAAAATCTGTGGCTCTGTGTGTATGGATAGCAGACAGCTGAATCACAGAGTAAAATCTGATACTAGCAGGGAGGGTCGTACTCTGTAATTGCCATGGAATTGCTTGCATCCTTTTTCTTACTCCCATCCTCCCAGCTCCACCCTGCATGCTTTAGTTCACCTTTTCCTGCATAGTTTTTGTACCATAAGCATCAGCGAACACTTTGCCATTCATGCTGTGTTTGTAAAGACTTGCAGCACTTTGGTATCCTGGCTGATTTGGCTTCCAGTCTCTCTGGAAATAAGTAATAAGGAATAGTTCCCATTTTAGATGTTTTTGCTTGAATCTGTGCTGTGTTTCTATCTCAGTGCATGGGAAAAAACCAAACAACTGTTCTGCAGTTTGAGTAGAACATTTGTCCGAAGACCACCGCTATCAATAAAGCAAGACTCTGCGCAGACAACCGTACAAATGAAGGAGAACAACAAATCTAAATTCACATTTCTGTGACTGTTGCGAAGCTGCTGTGAGGGAGCCCATGAATGCCATCAAGAGCAAAATTAAGCTCTAGGAAAGATAAAACTTCAGTTTTGTTTAAACATAGTTCACCAGGAAAAATCTTACAGGAATTCTTAAATATGATGGGAATGGAAACAGCCCTAGTGATGACCTTCGCTAAGACACAGATTGGTTGCAGTTTATTTGCACAGTATTTTCATGGTGTCTTCTACTCCTTCTTTAAAAACAAAGCCATGATTTGTGATTTTCCCACGTAGCCAAAGCACCCCGTGGTACCCTGAGTGGAAGCTGTCCAGCTGTGGGCTTGGCATCATGCAGCTTTTTACGTAGCTGAGCTTCCCTTCACAAAGGTGTGGGGTTAGAAGCTGCTTACACTGAATGTAGACAGATGAATTTGCTCCAGCTGAGTTCTTCCTTGAGGTGCCAAATGGTATGGTTATGAGCTGATGACAGGAAGGCAATTTATCTTCAGCTTGCAATTACAAGGGTGGTTTCACATTGGCACTGTATCAGAATATAGGGAATGTAGGCATTTACAGTGCAGGATTGCCTCCTACATGTATATTCCTTTCTCTTTACAGTGGTCCTTGAAAGCTGTGCTGTTCATAGATTGCTTTCTCAGAACTAGGATAACTGTTGTGTAGCAGTTTCAGACAGGACTAATGAATTCCATTTCACCAAACCAAACAAAAAAATACCGAACTCAGTTTGCAACAGCTGTGATCTTGTAGCTGTATGATCACAGATGATTTTATGACTTTTTATGAGACAGTCACATATAATTCCCAGTGGCTGCAGCTGACAAACTAATTTGCAGAAGTAGAAGATCCAAGATTTCTCTTTAGAACTATAAAATGGAACATTTTCATATGCATTAACATTTGCATTTTTTAAAGTTTGTGCCATCATGTAAGAAATCAGTGTATTTTAGTATGTACTTGTACAGATAGTATGAATATATGAGAGCACACTTGCATTAGTTCTTATGTCTTCATCTGCCTACAGACATTTTGTTTTTGTTTTCAATCATATAGAAGTGAGGATAAATCACGCATGTGAAAAAATAAGACAGGAACATAGGCTGTAATGTGTATTCTGCCCCAGCTGTTTTGCAGTTTTGACTGCGAGTCCTAACCCATGAAAAAGATGCTGCTATGGAACAGTCTCAGTTTCCAGTCTTGGCTTTCTCCTAATCACTGTATTTTTCACAATTTGTGAGCTGGTGATGCATAGAGAAAGTACCTGCAGATTGGAATTGTTTGTAAGGTCGTAATTTCTCTTGTAGCTTCGTCAGTACAAAAGCCTTGATCAATAGCAAGGCTGGAGTCATAAAAGAAGCTCTCCAAATGTTAACACCAAGTCTCCAGGGCAGTTGCTGACATAATAATACAATGTAATACTGATTACATGGCCTAGAACAAGCTATTAATTTTCTGAATCTGAAGCAGTACGTAAAGCTCTGCGTAGAGGCTCTGGAGTTCCTTTCAACAGCAGAGGACTTCCCATTGTGCTTTCTAGTTCTGCTTCCTCTTTTTAATGGTACTGGTAAAATATCGCTGCCTGATTGATTTACATTGGATTTGTAGGGTTGTTTATTAGATTATTGCAGTCTGTGTTCAGAGAAATTATCACTTTTCCTTGGGATGTAGGATCTGTCTGGATTATCTATTTCTTACGTACAATTTTCAGGTGACTTTTTGCATTGTGTTGTATCTATTAGAATCTTTGTGCCCTAGCAAAGCATGTTACAGTAATAGAATCCAAACATAAAAATATTCTGAAGGCAGATTTCAGTGTGAGTTACTGCTTATCAGATCTGAAAGACAGATAAATTCTCTGCCACAAAAAAGTAGTTGATCTTGAGATAAGAGAAGTCTCAATATCTTCAGTCATCCTTAGAGAAGTACCACTACTAATTAAAGGAAGTGTAATTATATTTGTCTCCGCCCTCTAGAAGAAGAATGGACTATGTAAGGAACCAGGCTTTTGATTAATTTCATAATGAAAACACAGTTCTTTTTTTCAGATGGAAGATCAGCTAATAGCCAATGTGTGCATTGAATGAAGTTGAAGATGTTTCTTTCTTTCGTGGTTTTATAAAATTGTTATTTACTTCTTTGAAGAATCATCTTCAAAGCTGCAGAGACAAAAGATCCTTTATGTGATACAAATGGTATTTTGACTAAGTACTCTTGGTTGATTCTGGCTGTAGAATTTCCCTGCTTACAAAGTGATTTTGAAGGACTGCCTAATCAAACTAATATTTTTCAGCTTTCCGTCATAATGCTTTTGATATATTGCAGATAAAGTAAATTTTCATGCTTTCATCTCATATACATATTTACCAAAATTTGCAACTGTTTTTTGCAGACAGTGGTCCAGAATGCAAATAAATTAGTTTGAAATAATGTACTCAGTGACAGTTGGTGCCTCACACAGGCAAGTGTTTAAAATGTGCTATTGATATATAACTTCTGTGCATTCGCTGCTGGAAATTTGGAACAGAAATTTGTTTGGGATTTTGTCAGGGCAGTTGGAGTGAGATTATCTTTAAGCTTCCTTCCAACCTAAGCCATTCTGTGTAGTATGTGAGAAGTGTCATCATGCTGTATAGACAGTACCTCCCCTAAGTCCATAACCATTGATACCTAGAAGGTCTATGAATTCTAGTTTCCAGGTTTTAAGTATACATTATGAAAGCAGTTCTTTAATATTCAGCTAAGGTAGACAGTGGGTTTCCTTTCTTGCATACCTTACTAGCTTGCTGCACTGGAAGCAGGTTTGGGTCAGATGGGTATGAGATGCTGATGCAAGTTAGATGTCCTCTGGTCCTGGGCCACCAGGTGCAGACTCTGTGTCTGTCTTCTTTGCTGGCAGTGGACAATCCCCAGCTTCCCCAGCTGCCTGTCCTTTACCAGGTTTCTCAAGCACTTCTGACATGTCAAGAATATTTGCAAAGACCTGCCCAGTACTGGAGCTTTGGATTTAGTTTCCATCTTTCTGTGGGGGACAATATGAATGGTAATCCAGTCTTCCTGGTTGAAAAGAAATTTCCTACATTTTCTACCAGTGATGATTGCTGATTGCCGTGTTATTTTGCTGTATGTTTTAAAAGGAAACGTCAAGGGCCTCAGGAATCCAAGGTAGGATGCGTAAAAATACAAATCAGTTAGAACTTTAGCCTTAGCTGATGAAAACTGCTATAACTCAAACTTCAACTGATCTGTGACTTTGTGCCACTGTTGGATATGCCTATAGATAGAGGAAATCCTAACCACAACTGCTGCCTGTGCTTGTATGTAGTTGTTTCCACAGACCTTGCCTTGAATTGCATATAAAATTGTCAATTATTAAATAATTGCAAAAGTAAGGTTAGGGAAAAGTTGTCATTTTGCCCAGTTAAACATTTTTTTGAATTCTTTTCATTAAATCGGGACTTAAAATCTGGCTTAGATACTGCCCTTGTATTATGAATGTATTTTTTCCTGTGCCCGTGAAAATAGAACAGTGTTTGATCAAAGTATGAGCCTTCAAAAAAAATGTAAGTTTATCTATGTTCTCAGAAGAGGCTGATGAGAGTTTGGCAGGCGTGTGTCCTGAAGGCAGCACCCACAGCGAAGCAGCTGAGTAGAACTTTCCCTGTCGTGGTTCCTCCTCGATACAAGTGTTGAAAAGGAAGAAATGAGCTCTGTGCTGAGGCACACTCCTGAAGTTTTGTTAACCCCAGAATACTTTGTCTAGCTATAGGACTCAACTGAGTTTGCTTTCATGGAGACATGTAAGAGATTGCTTTTGCCCAAAGGTTGTCTGTTTAGACAAAGTCGTGTAGTAGACCGGTTGGGTTTAGGGAGAGGTGCTGGTTACACGGGTACAGTACTTGGGTGTGCTGTTTGGAGGTATGAGGCTGCTATTTTATTCCTCAAATTAAATATGTGTTAAGGTACATCTGTGAGGTTTTAGCAGCCGAAAGCTCCTGCTGCTGGAGCTTGGAGGAACTAGGGAGAGCCCTGCCTGTGGTCAGCTCTGCACCAAGGCAGTGCTCGCTGTGGCTCAGTGCCATGGTAACCCCACAGCATCTCCAGCCAGCTTGCAACCCAGGCAGATCTCACTGCTGAGGGGCCCAGCACTCAGCCCTTCTTGTCATTAAAACAAACAGGAGTCAATAAGAATACTTGATTAAAGAAACAAACCGTAACTTAGAAAGCTGTGACGGTGATCTTATGGATGAGTTCTGAACATGGTGTTTGTGGGAAGAGACAGGCAGAATGTAGGAAAGAACTGATGTAATTGTGTGCTAAAAATCCTCAGTGCTTAAAGCTGGACACTGCAGAGCCTTTCTTTTATACCTCGCTGGGTGGGATGGCACTGGTCCTGCTTATTGGAGTGGGTGAGATTTACCTTGTTCTCGGAGCTAAGCCTAAGCGTTCCCCAAAAGTGGCAATTGGCAGAAAAACATTGATTCCTGTGCTTTCCTACCTCTAAGAAAAGCATAAACATTGCTGAGCATCCTGTGCTGATAGATGTCTGGGGAGCCTGTGCTGCGGGAGCATTCTGTGCTTGGGGTGGGTTGAGCAGCTCAGTGCTATGCTGCTCTACAAGTGAGTGATGAAATATTGGCATCAGTGCCTGTGAGTGTTCAGACAGGTATTTGACAGAGTGTTACTGGAAGTGTTACATCGTCTCCCATACGTTAATTTAGCTGCTAAACTACAGCAACTTTTCTTTTAACCGCTCACTTCTACCTATGTATCTTGTGGGCTGCACAGGTTTTGGGCAGTGGCTAAAATGCCCCACAGTCAGTCATTGTTCCTTTTATGACATTAACATCAGCAGCACTCACTCGGAAGTCACCAGCTCTGTATGCGTCATTCCCTGGAGCTATACTGGATACATGGATGCAGTGATTCCGGATAAGCTGTAGAGCTAAACAGTGCAGGGATATCCAACTGCTGACTGCGCAGTTGCTGTTCTTTTCCACCATGTACCAAAATTAGTCAGTCTAGTATACCCAGAACCAGAGCAGAGCAGGAGCCCAAAAACATTTTTTAAGTGCTGCTAATACAGAACGAGATCTCTGTTACAGAATAGTTGCTGTAGCAGCTTGTGCTTTTCTCTGGACCATGCACGGGTGCAGGAGGGGGTGGTTAGGCTGTTTTCCTTCTCTAGAGGAAAGGCGGTAGATCCCATGTTTGCAGGACAGCCGTCTGAAGGACCGGCATAGTTAGGAGGTCCCTGCAGGAGTGAACAGCATTGCGGTGTGTACCATGTGCCAGAGACCACTGAGCTTAACAGCTAAGAGTCTTTTTCAAAAGTGTTTTCCCATAAGCAAGTGGGTACTAAATATTTTCAATTTGGGGGCCTGGAATTTCTGTCTGGGTAAACATGTTTGCAAACTTTAGGCTTTTAAGTCTTAACCTTGTGCTTTTCTGTGTAACACCTATGTTTCTGAGTTAGCAGGGTTTATCTACATTTATCTACGTTTCTAAGTTAGCAGGGTTTCGTATTCAGAGTTTTGTCTTTTGTTTTGGCTTGTTCTTGCTCATTTCACAAGCAGAAGGAATGAACCAAAACTCCAGGTAGAAGATAAATTTCAGAGTAAGAGGAAACTTGAGTAAACCTAAAAAGAAATTACAGAAGGACTGTGAAGCAGAATATAGAGTTCAAGTTCTGGTATGAAATTCTAAATATTTTCCTTGGAATTCAGGTCACTGCTCTGGAAGACAAACCTCACTTAATATGGAGCATGTAAAATAGTTCCACTGAGTCAGTGCTGGCCAGGCAACAATTACTTCTTACTAGAAAAACTGAGTTTAAGTGAGTTCAGGCTAGCATAGTTTGTACTCTGTTGTACAGGGTACTCACTGAGATATTTTTCATGCTTTGTCTAAAGGTTGAAGTGTCTTATAGGTAAGAAAAATTTATATATGAAAACAGTCCGGAAAGACAGGACGACCTCCTAGTACTAGATGTTGTGGGGGTTTTTTGCCACTGCTGAAGATATTTTGACCCTGATTTTTTCATTCTCAAGGTATCAGAATAAAAATCATATCTTGTGTATTTACTCTAGAGATGGGTTATTTCCAGAAATTGTTTTTTGAAATATATTGCAATCTATTCAATTCTATTTTCAAATAACATTTTTTCAATAATGGGTACAGTTGTTCCACTTCCACATTATGAAGTCAAAAGGCAATTCATTTACTTAATTCTGAAGATGTTGAAATACTCTACTCATTTAAATAATGCCGTGTCAATATGCACCTAAAGAATACTGTGGTCTGTTTCAGAGTCCATATTTCCACTGAAGACCCTGGCAAGTATTCCTGCTAACTTAAGGGGCCACAATTTGAATTCTTTGTATTTTTTGTGAAAATTTCTAAGTTACACTTGTGAATTTACACAAAGCAAGAAAAAAAGGTCTTTCCTTTGAAATCAGGCTATGTTTAAAGCTCAAGAAAGCATATTTATAGTTAACAAACACAAATTGCTCTTTTTTCACCTTTGTAGCATTAAATTTGTATTTTTCTTATTAGTAATTATTTCCAGAATTTGGGTGTGTAAAAGCATAGACTAAAAGCAGGTATACTTGCCTTACAAGTTGACTGGCTGGAATCAGTCACCAAATTCTAGAGAAATGGCTTGGTTAATCTTAGTCTTATGTAGATGGACTTACTGGTACGCTTTCCAAAGATTTCTCTGTGCAACACAGTAGACTGAAAGGTCACAAAATATGTTTTGTAGGCCCCTATCCTAGCTGCTGTTACATAAAAACACCAATTTAGTGCCCGCTGAACTGAAATTCAGTCACAATCTCAGTATTATTAAGTACTGATTTCAAATGCTGGAGCTAGAAGTTGTTAGTTCCATGTGTAGGGCAACCAGAAGGAAAGACACAGAGCAAAGAGAGGAGAAACTCAGTAGCTTAACAAGATGACACAACACCTTGAATAAGGACAAGTGGAGGTATAATCTGGCAATATTCTTGAGACATTATAATCATTGTTCCCCTACAACGTTTGACTCAAATGTTAAGAGTACAGCTTAACTGTGAATCAAAGCATCACAAAGGAGATGGAAGCAAAAGAATGCATATGAGGGGGTAGGCATGGATATCCTACCAACACAGAGATAAATACAGAGTCTAGATGTTCACGGGGAAAACAGCAGAGGAAAAAAGCATGGGATTAATTTTAACCTCTCTGAATATAATGAAGCACCCTGATGTTAGATGAGTTCAAACAGAAGTCTTGTAGACTTCCATGGGCGTGTTCCAGATGTCTTGGGAGATCTAAGTTAATAAAATAGAAGAATAGGAGAAGAGCAAAATGGAAATCATTATGAAGAAATTATTTGTAGGTTCTATTTGCAGAGTGCCTAGTTCTTCTCACACAAAACACAGACTTCTGAAAGAGTTTTGAAGGGTCATGATGTAGTTGGCCACCAGTGTCAAGGGATGAATAAGAATGAAGGAAATCGTGGATGAATGGGCAGGGGGAAAATCAAGGAGTTGCTGACTTATAGTGCTTCTGTGGTTCTAAGTGATGTGATCACTACTCAAATACTGAACTTGAGTCTGGCAATTGAGAGCATCAAGGAAGATGCTGAAAGGTTGAAGAGGGTATATAGAAGAATTAAAGAAATGATAAATGACTTGGGACACATTCTTTGTCATGGAAGACTGGGCACGCAATCGGTTCAGCTTAGTAGAAGTAAAACTAAGGTGACACTTTTAGGCAGTAATCAAGTCATCCCTTAGTCTTATTTTTTGGTACACTAAATGGAAACATTTGAGAGAAAGAAACTGATATTCAAAAACAGATTGTTCAATCTTGAAGATTAAAAGAAAATGAAATGCCCGTAGCTTAGTAGTGAAAGAGAGACTAATTCAGAACACAATAAAGGGTTTGCTTATTTGTCTGTTTTTACTGTTTGGAGCTACTAATGATTGTGGTGGATTCCTCAGTGCTGATTATCTTGGAAATTAAGAATGATGGTTTAGTCCAAGTAATCTATTTAATTTCAGACGGGAATTAGTACACGTAAGTGCAGTGTTGATTTTTTGGTGTGTGTGTGTTTGTTGGCAGCTCAGATTAGATGGTCACTGGGGTCTTTTCAACTTGGTATGTGTTACAGTAAAGGTTGTGCAGTCAGTCTTCACTGCAGCATTTGGCTGTTTAACTATACACAGCCCTAGCAGAGAATGTTCTGCATGTGATTGCTTAAACATTTTCCAGGATTCAGACTGCTAATTCAGTAAAAGCAGAATCCAATAGCGTGTGTATTGAGAAGGTTGTAGGATGCTGTTACACAGATGAGACATTTTCAGGAATAGTGTATCTAGTTTAATTTGTCATCAATTTATGAGAGTGTGACATGGTCCCTTGGTAATACTTGACCATACAAATTGTAAATGACCTTTTATATTCCTTTATGGTCTGTAGTATTCAAAAAATGTGTGGAAAGTAAAGCAGCAGATACTCCTGAAGCCTTGAAAAGATTTCCTTTGGATTACTAGGGGAGAGCTATGTATTGTATTTGTATAACATACTGGTCTCATTGTAGGTTAGATATGTGCTTGGCCTTTCTGTTTGCTGTAAAAATAGTGTTCCCTGTTTGTTCTGTATTAAACCCTTCTCCATTTATATTTTTATGCTCTTAGAAAATAAGCATATAAAGAATGTGTTGCGTTAATAACTGATAAAAGCAAACTATCTAGAGTGCAGAACAGTTCAAGATCAGATTTCTGTAAGAGTTGTTTCTGAAAGAAGGCAGCCATACTCAAGTGAATGTCTCATTTATTTTGCAAGTAATCATAGAATTACAGAATGGTTTGGATTGGAAGATCCCTTAAGGACCATCCAGTGCCAACCCCTGTCACAAGCAGGGATACCTCCCACCAGATCAGGCTGCCCAGGGCCCCATTCAGCCTGGCCTTGAACACCTCCAGGGATGGGGCATCCACAGCTTCTGTGGGCAGCCCGTGCCTGTGCTGCACCACCCTCATCATGAAGAATGTCTTCCTTATATTTAATCTACACGTACCTGGTTTTAGTTTAAAACTGTTACCCCTTGTCCTATCACTACCGTTCCTGATAAAGAGTCCCTCCCATGTTTCCTGTAGGCCCCTTGTAAGTACTGGAAGGCTACTCTAGAGTCTCCCTGGAGCCTTCTGTTCTCTAGCTCAGGGAGTACTATGTTAAACTTGATACTGTACTTTCTAATTCCTTTTACAAAGTGAAAATAACACTAACAACTATGGTGTAAAGAATGCTAATTAATACATATGTTATTCTCAAATCTTCTATTTCATTCTTTCCTGTTGAAAGATACGTATTTCCTAAATGCTTTGAAGTTTGCAGCATGGTCAAAAAAATAATATTGCTTCAGGTGGTGGAATTACGTGCTCTGCCTTGACTTTCATTTCATTTTAAATGCACAATGTTTGTAAATGGCATATACACTCTGCTGAAGATCACCAGAGTACTAATTACACCATGTGTGCCCTGCATCAGATCCTGTGTTTTATGTAATGTGAAATATGACATTGGTTAACAAACAATTTATAATGAAATGATAAGAGGAAAGTAAAAATATTTTTCTGGAAACTGAAAGTGTAGGTAAATTATAGTAGTCACTTAAAAATAATCTATGAAGAGCTGTCTTATACTCAGGTTTTCAACAAGCCACCACAGTCATTTGATACAGGAATTCAAACATTGCATCTTCCATTAATATTTAAAATGAGAGAGGTAATACTGAAATAGTATTTAACATTTTAAAGATTGTTATTAATCTGTGGCTGAATTCTTTTAAACATCTTTAAGTGGTCTGTCCCATTGAAGTTACTCAAGACATGAATGAATTAAAAAAATAAGAATTTAGGTTTGTCTTGGACATAAATTTGTACTTAGGTCAGTAAGTGTAGAAAACAGACTGTGCATGGTTGTGTGCATTGCACAATAACTGGAAAAGTATTTTATGCTCAACTTTTTCCAAATAGGTTGTTTATCTTCTTGTGCAGGAGTCTGGTAGTTGTTTTGCCTAAAAGTCTTATGTTTCCACCTACTCATGTCTGACATAATGTCTTTCATAGAGAAATGAAATCTGAAAAATCACGTTTGGCAGTTGTATCTAGTGAAACTGATTTTTTTTTTTTTTTTCCCTGGAATCTCCTAAGAGTTTTGTCAGTTTACTAACAGTGCTGTTTTGGGAAGAGGGCAAACAGGTGCCTGTTACTTTTGTTGACATGGAGTCTGTAGAGATGTAAGGAGTCTAGCTTTCCTCATGTGAGCAGTGTTCCTTCCATAACAATATTTGAATCTTGTGTGAAAACCTTGTTCTTTCCTCATATCTGCTCACATGTCGTTAGTGAAATGTGTCACTAACCCTATTGTGAACTAAGAGTTCACTTGGGTGCTTATGAAGTATTGAGGTATTGCAGAAGATGGAGTAGGAGGTACTGACAGTATGTAGGCATCCCGTTCTTGGAAGGTGCAAGGCAGGAGCTAGAAAAATAAATGAAGATGTGGTATATTCATACAAGTACTGTTTGCATGTGCAGTGTTCATCGCAACCTAACTGTGTGCTCAAAGATAATGTGCCATCTGGGGGATTAAAATGCAATCTTTGTGGCTTTAGGACGAGGAGGTGTAATAGAGCAGTAGACCAGAGGATCACCTCAGTTCTTAGTAGTGTCCACATGCTTCCCGAACATTGCTTATTGCAGTGTAGGAATTCTTACAGGAGTTAGAAGGAGCAATGCTTTGCTGCCTGGAGTTACCACTGCACTGTGGACGCTGGGGGTATCCTTCACACCTTCCCTGCTAGTTGCTGGGAGGCTGTGGTACTTGCACAAGCGTGGAATAAGATTAGGCATCTCCAGTTTACAAGTACACCTCCAGCCATGCTGCACAGAGTGCAATGATGAAAGCATTGTCTTTAAGCCTAGCTGCAGAGCCTAATGTGTGTGTGTGCCTGAATCTGTAATAGCATTCTTTTATTTGGCACCAAAAGTATTTTCAGTTAATTACAAATATACAGCGTGACAGTATTTCTGCTTCAGCTATTGTTTATTCTACCGCTGCTTTGGAAATGAGCCTAACTGTGCATTTTTATTTCCGTTTTAATAATGAATGTGTAGCTTTAAAGTAGTCTATCAATACTAGATGTATATTGCCCAGCAACTTCTTCATCACAGCAACAGTAAAAGTACATTTAATTACATCACAGAGTCATAAAAATAACTTGTTTCAGGAAGTCATGGAGGCATTGTGTGGGATTAGGCTGCGTAAATAGCAGTATTCACATTCAGGAGATGTTTGTTAATAAGAAAAAGAAGGATGTGTTGACGGGACTGATTCTTTGTCATCTCATGTGGTCATTACTCCTGCTTAAAACTGAATTCAGAAATGTAATCAAAACAATGTACTGTTTCATTTCCATTTTGCAAGTGTATAAAATTATATATGTAAACACACAGGCTGGGTAAGGTATTGGATAAGGTATGAAATTCTGCAGAATTCAGCTTTTTTATTTTCCAATTATTTTATCTTGTAAAATGTTATACTTGCCTCCACATCCAGAAAATTTGAGACTCGCGTTTTAATTCCTTGCTGATCCTGTCATAAAAGTAACTGCAGATATCCTGATTATTTTCAGGATCTAGTATCAGTAGCAGTACGAGGCGATGTGTAGGTTTAATGCTCAATATGACTATTTGATGCAAAATAAACTCTCTCACCTCAGAGATTATGTGCCTGGTTTAAATCCATGTCAAATGAACATTCAGATGAAGAACAGTGTTGTGATTAACACATTGAATTTGAAAGTTGGAAGTTTAATTCCTAGGCAGTCATATCTATCTTCATGGCTGACATCAGAAATTTCTTAGGAAACCAGCTAGAAATATTTTACTCCTTGTGTAAAGCAGGCTCAATGGTGCATTCTTTTCTTCATACAGTCTAGACTGCAGACTCTCTAGAACAGGTGGACTCTCAGAGGGTATGTTTCCAGAGCTGCCAAAGGTGTATTTGCTGAATGGATATATTTTTTCTAAGTGTAATCAAGCTACGTTTGTTAAATAGCAATAAAAATAGTGTAATGATTACAGTAAATGGTACCCAGCTTGCTCTGGACGCTTGTGTGACTGGGTTGTTCTGATGGACATTCTGTGTGTTCACTTTCATAGTTGCTGGAGCTAGATAGATCAAAAAGTAGATCTGCTGCTTCCGTTTCAAAACTTGTTTTATTTTGATCAGCTTTTTGATCATGACTGTGTACTTTTACTGTTACACAGTGTTCTAGGAAGCTTACTCTAAAGGTAAAAGTGTCCTTACATTATTTAGCATATACAGTAGCTGCTTAATAATTTAAAGTTTTTAGACATATCATGGAGCAAATGCAAACAGACTCAGAGCTGATATGTAGTATAATCATACTGATCTGTAATGATTTTTAGGAAAATCCAGTGGCTCTTTTCTATTTGACATGAAGGTGCTAATCACAGTGGATCCCAGGGGTCCAGTACCCAACAGTAAGATCAAGGAGGTGACAGAGATGCTTGAGTGTATCCCTGTTGTGAAGTATGGTGCAACAGGGACACACACGCAGACTGGAGCTTGACATTGGCACAACTACCCCAGTTCAGAACTAAGATTAAGTTGATGGAGAAAAAGTACAGTGCAGGGACGCGGGGCTGTTAGTCTTCACTGCATAATTTATTCTTTGGCAACTTTACATACAGCAAGCTCTCTGTGTGAAAAATGACTAGGTATGGCAAAGCTGTGCTTTTTAAAAATATATAAATATATATATATATACTTTACAAGTTGTTTGATTACCATGACTGTATTTTTCCCTGGTCAGTATTAGCAATTCCGGATGCATCTGCCTTGTATGAGAGTTGCATGCCACAACAAATGCTGAGCTCTGATCTCATGGCCATGACCTTGGTCCCTCATGAGAGTGCAGCATGGAGAATGATACGTGCTGAGAAGGAGCGGTGGCATTGCAAAGACGTTTGCACATCGACCTTTAGAGCTTGGCAGTTCAGCCAGCTTTCAGCCCACCTCATTGTCTATCTAGTTCGTACAATCAGTGCTGAAAGGCTTACTGAAGTCAAGGTGATGCACTGCACTCCCTTTATCCACCAAGCCAGTCATCTCCTCACAGAAAGCTGTTGGGCTGCTCAGGTGATTCTCCCCTTCCTAAACCTGTGCTGGCTGATACAAATTGCCCTATTTTTCTTCATGAGTTTGGAAATGGTTTCTAGGATTACTTGCTCTCTCACCTTCCCCTGCGATTGAGGTGGGGCTGACCGGTCTGTGTTGTCTGCATCCTCTTTCTCGACCTTCTTGAAGACAAGATGACATTTGCTTTCTTCCAGTCCTCAGGGACTTAGTGCCTTACTCCCAGCTCTCAGGATCCTCAGCTCCACCATCTCAGCCTGGCTGCAGCCAGAACTGTCTCCACCCTTCACAGCCCCAAATAGTTTTTGTTTGTAAGAATCAGGTCCAGCAAAGCATCTCTTTTCATTCGTTCCTTGATAATTTTTGTCAGAAAGGAATTGTCACTGCTCTACAGAAGCCCCCTGGGTTGCTTGTGCCTGCAGCTGTGCTGCCCTTCCAGCAGATACTGGAGTGGTTAAGGTCCCACATGAGGACCAGCATGTGAGAGCGTGAGATTTCTTCCAGCTGTCTGATGAATACCTCATCTGCTCTTTTTTTCTTTCTCGCCAGTGGTCTATAGCAGACCCTCACCACCTACAAGAATAGGATATCCTACCTTGGCACAGAAGGCAGGCACTCAGAGAGGTCAGGGGGAGCTCTGAATTGCCCTGAGCCCGCTATTAGCAATAGGGCTGTTCCTAGCGACTTCTCTCCTGATGTTACTTCACAGGGAACAGCCGGTATCCCCAAGTGCTTTTTCTGTCTCTGGTCCTGGATTACCTTAAGTAGCCTATAATGAGTACGTGACTATTGCTAACCTGATACCGTAGGTAAGCTTGTTTACAGGTACGCTGAAAGAGCCTTCCTGCTTTTAACAAAGGTACAGTTTTCTTTATATTTGGAGTCTAGAATAAACTATTGTGTTTAGAATGATTGACCTATGAGATCATTACGACGTCCTATCATAACGTATTTTGCCGTAAATTAGTTATTTGGTAGTTTTAGCCTCAACTGTGTTTTAACATAATTTTTATCTGCACACTGTTTCAAGCGTTTGTCAAGATGAATAGGACACAGACAGCTACATTTTGTCTGTTGAATACTAATATCTTGGCTTTGCCCTTCCTGATTGTCATCGAGGTATATGTGCCTCTGGAATGGAATTCTCTTGTGCAATTTGCAGATGTCAGTTTATTATTGAACATTTTCAGAATGAATTGCCTAGTAAAATGATATCCTAACAGCTCAATGTAAGACACAAAGAGAAGCATCTAGAAGTGGTTGTAGACAAAGATTTTCTGTTAATTAATTGTGGAAGCCAATAATGCCTGAAGTTTTTATTTGAGGGGGATTAGGGGAATTTTATATTCAGAATTTTATGTTCAGAATATTTGAAAATTCTCCCAAAAACATAAGTACAATTTTCAGAAGTGCAGAGAGGTGAAATAAGCTTCAGGGTCTATGGTGGGTACACAGAAACACGTTTTTAAGCATAAGTTATTCTGAAATCTCAAGGCTAGAACAGGATCACAGGCAGGTTTGGAAGGGAAGTTTGGAGTCTCCCTAGCCCAGCCCCTCTGTTCGAAGCACTTCAGCTAGAACCAGTTGCCTTGTCAGTCAGGGTTTGAAACCTTCAAGAATGGAGACTCCACAGCCTTACTGGGCAAACAATTCCAGTTTTTGTTCACCTTTATGGCAGAAAAAAGAAGTCATATGTTTACATGGGGTTTCTCTTGTTTCAGTTTGTCTATTGCCACTTGCCCTTTCAGCGGCCAATATCAAAAAGTCTCTTACTCCATCTTATTTACTTCTCACCACAGGTATCTATACACATTGATATGATCCCCTCTGAGCAAGGCTAAACAATCTCAGTTCTCTCAGCCCCTCCTCATATGACAGATGCTCCAGTTCCTTAATCATCTTATTGGCTCTTCAAGCACTTTGTAGCATGAAAGCCATAAACAGGAGAAAATGATGTGGTAGAATAGCAAAGTGAAGACATTTGTAGAACAGTTTTAAAACGTGATGGATAAAAGTGTAAATTGGCAGTCTCTGTTTGAAGATACCTCCTTCTGATGTCTTTTGCAACAATAGTTTCTCTTGTGATTTTGGTAAGTTGCTGCTTAGTAGAATACATAGCCCCAACGTGTTTTAGTTCCTGACTGACAGAGGGTTATGATGGCATGAGCATTTCTGACAAGTTTAAAAGACACAAGGATAAAGCACTAGACAGCATTCCAGATTTCTCAGCAGGAAAATGTAAATCCCCTTAATTTTATTCCTACTGAACTGTGGCAACTAAGGTCTTGTATTTAAATGTGAATTATTAAATAGACAGCATGATGATGATAGGAGCACGATATGTGTTATATGTATCAACAAGTTCTCCTAAGCCTGATACCTTGTCAAAAATTCATATTCTCATCTATGCATTTGTGATAAGGGCAAATCGTTTTAAGAGTATTATGCTTTTTATTCTTAAAAGCCTACTAAGGATTTTAGATTAGGGGATGGAGTGAGATTTGCCATGTGAATTGATAGGTGAAAACTTCTCGCTTTAGGCCTGTGAAAGCTAAACTTATCACAGTGCTGAACAATCACATCTGAAAAATTGAGCAAAGTGTAAACAGGTTGTAGTAATGTAGAAGAGTTAGATATTGTATGGTATCTGTAGCATAGTTTATCATCTGCGTTAGAAAACTTTTTTGAAATGCATTTAATAGGCAGCTCAACTCATTACCAATTGTGAAATCTTGAAAATAAGAAGTTGTTGCCTGGTTCTGTTTGGTTGGTTGGTTTGGTTTTTTGTTATTTGTTTGTTTTTGTTTTTTTTAATGAGTGAATACTGTTAAATAATAAAAAAGCAGCTGGCAACCTGAGGTGTTGTATGTGAGATCAATCTCATCTCTTAGAATCTAAAGTGTTTGACAGTGACTGCGGGACGTGGAACTATAGCAGTACAGATTAGAAATAGCAGTGAGGCATAAAGCGTCAGTAAAGAATAATGCATGCTCTCTGTTAATTTTATACATCTTTGAAAAATATGAGAAGGTGAGCACAGTGAGTACAGTGCTGCATGGGCTGAGGTACAGGGACTGATGCTTGTGAATGAGTTGGACTGTGGATTTGGCATGGACCATGAGCACGCATGGTGAAGCATGAGTGGTAGTGTCTGTGGAACCAGGGCCTAAGTATGAAATACACACAGAGTTGGCTTGCCATTTATATATAGTACTTCTGCAGAAGAATGCAATGAGGCTTTTTGCATGCTCAGTGCTGAATAACAGCATTTTGAAAAAGAGATGAAGATCTCTTTTTAAATATAGATGAACAATCTTAATAGAAGGATTCAATATGAGCATTGGTCACACTCCTTCAGTAGGTGCCATTAGATACTTACAGACCAAAGCAGACATTATTTTTTATTCAAACAGCTGCTAGAAGGACTTTGCCTGTGCTCTGATGCTTAAGCACAGATTTTTTTTTTTTACACAGAAGGATGTAATCTCCTGAAGTATTACCTCCATTTCTTAGCATAATTTTTTTCCTGCAGAAGTAGTTCATGATCCTGTCTAGTTGATGAGATTGGACAAGGTACTAGTTTGAGAATGAACACCTGCAGACAGTACAGCTTTTTTTAAAAGCAGAATTATGTATACTGTTTGTATACTGGGAGGAACTCAGTCCTGTTCTGCCCAGAGCCCAAAAAGAGAGAATCCCAACTGCACCAGTCTGCACAGCTAAAAGCCGTGAGATCTCACTAGCACCATGCTGAGCCCAGGCTTCTAACCAGTCTAGTGGGAAAGCTCAAGGTGCAGGGGCAGTAAACAGTTTCCAGCTTTTGGTTGATTTAATGCTCAGTCTGATCAAATGCACATCGACGCAGAATGCACTGTTTGAATGCAGGCGGAGTCTGAAGGTCAAGATTTTGTAATCGCCAAAAAAAAAAAAAAAGGAAAAAAAAAACATTTTTGCTTATTTGAGAATTGTTTTATAAATAATTTCTTTAGAAAACTCTAAAGATGATACTGTCAGGCAACGGCACTGCTTATGCAAACTTTTATGTTTTATTGCAGTCATGGGATTAAAGTTGTGAAACCAGTACTGTCAACTTCTAAGCTAATATGACTTCAGAACTGGCATATGGTGCCAAGTTACAGGCTGAGGAGTGATTGTTCACTTGAGAATAGCTTCTGGCTAGAATCCTGAACTTGTCTCACCCTAAAACTGGTGCATTATTCAAATGAGGAATCAATTAAAAGCATCAGTTGGGCTTAATCTTTTTCCATCAGTATATTGATAAAAAATATTAATATTTCAAGATAATGCTCCAAGTAAAATGTTATCTGGAGTGACTCATGTTCATGTCAACTTTTACAAACATCCAAAGTACATTAGGATTTTCTATTTTTGGTTAAACTTAGAGGAATGTGGAGATAATGCCTTTTATCTAAGTCAGTGGGCCAAGTTCAGCTGTGACTACAGTCATATGATGGGATAGACTGCATCACATGGAAAATGCTGCTACACAGAGTTTGACTCAACATAAATGCTAAACTGCTGTTGAAAACATAGGATGTGAAGCTAAGGCTGGAGTATCTTGGCCTGCCCCTTATTTTATCTTAACTTACCCAGAAAAAATCCCACTCTATTTTAGGAAATTGAAAGTGAAATTCACAAGTATGAATATTAGGTTTCCTTCACTGAAGTCTGCCGTTTTAATTGGTAACAAAATGATGGTTCTGATGAAAGAGTCTTCCCATGCAGTGCAAATGAAATGGAGTCCATCCAACATCATGTTATTAACTTAAAGGTTTTAATCTTGAGAGGGCCGGAAATAGAACTCCTGTTGAAAATTGATTGAAATAGGTTGCTTAACTGTCTTAACAAACCCTAAGACATTTTGAATATCATTAATTGTCTTGAAAAGATTAGGAAATTTGGTTGCTACTTCTCCATTGCTTTTTGAGCCTCTTTGGTTGTGCCATCATAACTGGCATGAGTAGCTTTCTTGAGGATTGCTTTTGCTGAGCTTATTGGAGTTTTAAATTTGTTTTGACTTAAGATCTAGTAGCAACTCATGTTTTTAATTTGCAGTGCAAGTTGATTGCATAATTGTGAAGCTGTTTGACATGTGTGATACAATTTGATTTGCATTCCTGCCAGCTTTCAACTGTAAGAAACAAAATCTGTTAGTAACAATTTTAGCGGGAGCCATTGGAGGGTTCTTCCAGTTTGTTTTCTGTCTCCCAGAGACTGAAAGATGACACTCTTTTAAAGGTATTCAAACACTTCACATTATTGTTTAGTTGAGCTGTGTGATATGTTGATGTGAGTGGCTTTGATATTTTCAGGGAAAAAATACTGAAAACAGTACAGTATATGTATAGATAGCGTACATATAACGCAGTATAGAATGGAAGAAACAGTGCTGACTGGAACAAAGATTAAAAAAGTTATTGAAACATAGCCAATAGCCATTAGGAAGTCTTGTGGAAAAGAACCGACTAGAAAACTAGGAACATATGATGATACTGAAAGAGAACTACTTTGTCCCTGGAAGGGTACATATATGGAGAATTTTCCACATGACTGAAATATCATAGGCATCTACGGAAGAGGCATAGTCTTGCTGGTGCAGACAGCAGCTATATTCAGGCTGGCCTCTGTGTGTTACACTGCTCGAATTTTTCTGATAATGCCACTGATTGATACTGATTGATATTTTTCTTTCTTTTTTTCCCCATTGTGCATTAGTAGAGAGACTTGAGATAGCATTACTTCCTGAGCAGATTTTGTCTGGAAAGGCCACAGAATAAGCACTTGATGCTATTGTAGAGAGGGGCGTAGAAGGAAACTGAAGGGGCAGAAGCGTATAATCAGACAGCAATGAAGAGCAGTAAAGAAGTTAAGAAGTATTTGAGTATACAGTAGCAATGGCAACACGGTTATTGCCATGAGCTTGGAGGAAGACTAACAAGCTAAGTGGTGGAAGCGAAATAACTGGCCAACAGAGACCAGAAGAATAATTCTTTGTGGTGCATGGACAGCAGCTGATTTAGAACCGATGTAGGTTGTTTCAAATTATGTCTTGAGGTTGTTACCAATATGTGTGACCTTTACTTGCCCCAACTGTACACAGAATTGCTGTGAGTTTATATGAAACATAGGACTGTAAAGGACTACTTTGGTCATTCTGTGGCTCCCCACAATCACAAGCAACTGTGAAATAATGTCTCCTCTGTTTCAGTCTGCAGAGCATACCACAAGCCACAAAACATTTTTTCAGTATCCTGTAGGAAACTAAAGGTGATGTACAGGAGACCAAAGTCCATTGAAACTATAGTGTGTCGTAAGACAAAACCAGGAGAGGTCAAGGATACCACCAGTATTTTAGTTCCTAACAGTTTCTAACCCCATCTCAGATCACTGTTTTGAAACTGAGTGCCCAAGGAAATGGATGCACCAAAACCTCTTGGTTTCACGTCTTGTGTCGTTCCTGCTGCTGCATCGCTCTCTGTGAGCAATCTCCAATGGTTCAAAGGCAAACTCCCCTCTCCACCTCATCACCACAAATAATTATGTGAGAAAATACTGTTGTGGTACAACACAAGGCTCTATACTAGAATGAAGAACTACCTTTGAAGCCAAAATGATGTTGATATATTAGGTCTGGTTTTCATAGCTGAGTAAATATGTGTTAATTTCAAGTAAGCTGCCAGCAGGTCCAGGGAGGTGTTCCCTCCTCTCTATGCAGCATTTGTGAGGCCACATCTGGAGTGCTGTGTCCAGTCCTGGGCTCTTCAGTACAAGGAAGATGTGGAGCCAGTCCAGCACAGGGCCACAAAGATGAGTGAGGGGCTGGAGCAACTTTCGTATGAGGAGAGGCTGAGAGTGCTGGGCCTGCTTGGAGAAACGGGGGCTCTGGGAGACCTTAGCAATGGGTATAAATGCTTGGAGAGAATGAAGATGAGCAAGTCAAACTGTTCTTAGTTGTGCCCACTGACAGGGCACCTGAAATTCCATCTGAACGCAACACTTAACTGGGAGGGTGGTCAGCCACTGGAATAGATTGCCCAGAGGGGTTGTCGAGCCTCTGTCTGTCAGGAAACTTAGAACCCAGCTGGACAAAGTCCTGGACAGCTGTCTGCAGCTGGCCCTGCTTGAGCAGAGGTTTGCACTAGATGATCTCAGGAGATCCCTTCCAACCTGAGAAATTGTGTGAAGTTTTCAAGACTTTAAAGTCATAAAATGGCATTCCCATCAAAGGTGGAGAGACCCTGTATTCAGTGAAAGTCAGTGCTGTGGTTTCCCTCTAGATATTCAAATTGCTCTACAATTCCTATTAAGAAAACTAGGAATTTTCTTCATTATTTTCTAGGCCAGATATGTCTCAGTAATGCTTAGGTAACTCTTCGGATCACAGGAGGATGCTTGGACCCTCGCCTAGAAGCAGGCTCCAGTGTGGCTCTGTGGGAATGTGAGGTTGTGCTCATATGGATTTACTTGCAGAATTAGAATTATTCACTATTTCAGATGTTACTGAGAGTTTGGCTATATTGACCAATGTTTATTTTCTCTCTGCAGTTTGCTTGAGCACTGGCATCAAGTATAGATACTTTTCAAAAATGTCAGAGTTGCATTAATGAGTAAAAATAACAAAATGCATCGAGTTCACAAGTTCTTGTGTGTCCTGGCTGTTCCTTTAGATATGCACTTTATTTGTGTCAGATGTAAAGAATTTCTTTGTTTTGCATTGAGATGATTCAGCGGTTCTTCAAGGCTTTCAACAGACCACTTCTCTACTTTGACGTTGCTTAGACAGAAACCTTTATTTTTTGTTAGACTAGCTCATGTATATGAAGAAGGACTTAACAGACTTTTAAAAAGAAAAAGAAGTAATTACTGTTTTAGAGGAGTTAGAGGACGCTGAGTACAAGTCAGTCAATAGTGAAGCCAGGGGTTTAAGGCACACAGGGAAATGAGAGCAGCTCTATTTTCATCACAGTGTTGAGGGCTATAATGTGCTCCGTAGCACATTTGCTGTTGCTAATATAGGATATATATTCACTAGAACTAGCTGGGTTTATTTTGTTAAATTTGTTTCTCTCTTAACATGGAAACGACCACTTCTTTTGATGCAAGCACTGCACCACTGTTACCTTCTAACTGCAGTAAGTAGATCAAAGTGCTCCTATGAGTTACGTGGCCCTATGTGTTTAGATATACCTGATGTGTGCAATGTTAGGGGTTTACTACTTTTGAAACAACAATGAATTCACAAGCGTTTATTCATACAATTTCCTCCCTCCTGATATAAAGTAGGAATAAGCATCTAAAGATGCTTTCCTCAGATAATGAAATAAGAGCTTCTTTTGCGATGCTTCCCATTTGTGCTTTATTTTGTGGTCTTGAAAGGTGATAAGTGCCTCAGCTTTCCTTGTTTTCAGAGTTAAAAGCATTCAGCACCTCATAAATACAGCTTGGTACCAGCAGGACCAAGCTCCTAAATTTTAGGGAGATGGAGCAAGAACGTGTTGTATGTCCTTTACCTGGCATGTGACCCCTCCAGTACAGGTTTCAGCCTGGCCTGTGGGAATCCCTGTCAGCCTGTGTGTTGCCCAGTTCCACTACTGCTGTGCAACTGTTATTGTATGGGCTACATGACAGAGAAAGGTTGCAACTCTGTTAGGGATAGAACATTATGTATCCATTATTGTGTAAACATGAGCCTAGCTGATACATTTGTTTAGAAAATAGTTTCAGGTTTTTTTTCCAGTAGTGAGATTTGATAAACCTTGTTTTGAAATCTCAAACTTAGAATCCAGTTTATTTTTAAAACGAGTCTTACCCACCACAGTCATGGTGAAACATCCGGGGAGCATCGGCAGATGCTGGTTTTAAACGTGTCAATGTGAGGTTCGTAGCACAGCACCGTGCTCAGTCCCAGCTGGGGCACTCATTCCGAAATTGTCAACTTCTGCTAAACTGGCAGGACATGGCTACTGATTGAAATACTCGGTTTTGCTAAGTAAAATGTTTGTGTGAAGAGTTTATATTCTCTCTCCTAGTAGCATGCTTCACAAGCTGTGCTTTCAAAGGAGAAATGTGCATTTAACCATCATCTTGCGACCTCTTAGGACAGTGCTTTCTGCAATTCCACTTTCAAGTAAGAGTATCCTCAGTGTCTTTGCTTCAATGTTATTGAAAAATACTGACATCATCATTTGTGAAGATGACACATCTCTAAAACTGAGGAATTCCTAAGTTGGTTATCCCCAGTGTAAGAGAAATAGCTTTGGTAAACTGAGTCTTAGTCTCCTTTTTTCACATACCTAGACAAAATACTATTTATTAATATTTTTTAGTTTTGTGCATTATTTTTTTGTCTACTTAAATTGAAAATATTTTCCTCTATTTACCCTTATATAGATATGTTCTATGTTGTATATTTTCCCTGTTGGAGTTTGGCCTTCTGTAACCTTTGACTTGGCAGAGTGCTTTATGGTTAACGGTAGGTGGGCAAACCCATCAAAATACATTTTGTTAAACTACAGCACATGCTT
>WBMW01003830.1:593727-624275 GCA_013396635.1 Penelope pileata | reverse complement strand
TTTTTTTTTTTTTGCTTGTAAACTCCATGTTGTGGAGAAATAATGTCTTACAAGATGAAAATTTTATCAGGGAAGGTTATGCACAGTGTTGACTTTCTGTGTCCCCGCTAACCATGCATCATGCATTCACCATTGCACCGTAACTTCAACGCCAACATCTCGGAGCCCCCGGAGATGCCCAGGCGGGCAGTGAGCTGCTGGAGCTGAGGGCCACTGCCACCGGAGTGTTTCAGACGCAGAACAGAAAAGCAAAGACCCAGCGTGGTGGTCTCCTGTAGTAGTGGGAGGGTGTCACAGCCGGCACAGGAAGTGTCTCGATGTATTTCTGTTATTAGAGCAAGTGTAAACGTTTTCTACAAATACTCTAGTTGAAAATACCGCTAAGACCGCTTTGGTTCTACGGATAATGTCCGGCTGCCGCTGCGCAGGGGGGCAGGCAGCTGCCCGCTGAGCGTTCCCGGCTCCTTCGGGGCAGGGCAGCCCGTGCCTGGCTGTCCTCGGGCCCGGCTTGCTCCGGTGCTTTATTGTTCCTCCGTGAAAGTTCGAGAGGGGGGAGGCGAGGGCGGGGAAAGGGCTGAAGTTTCTCCTTTGCCCGCCGCGGGGACAGCTAGGTGCCGCCGGGCTCTGGGGCCGTGGCGCTGCGCGGCCCGGCCGGGGANCGGCCCATGGCGGCGGCCCGCGCGGCCGCCTCACGCGGCGCCCCTCCCACGTGTGTTGCAGGTCCGGGGATGGCTCGGCTGACGCCGCCGCGGGAGCTGCGAGCCGCGGCCCCCTGAGAGCTCCCGGCCCGAGAGCCGATGCCTGGAGACGTCCCGCAGCTCTCGTGATCCGCGGGCGCTGCCTCCTCTCCGATTCTCTTCCCCGGCCCCGAGCACTCCGGCAGCCGCTCCTGCCCCACGAATGGCTGCGCAGAGGAAGCACTTGGTGAAAGATTTCAACCCTCACATCACCTGTTACATCTGCAAAGGCTATCTCATCAAGCCGACCACCGTCACGGAGTGCCTCCACACCTGTAAGTACCGCGCGGGGTGGCCATCCTTCCTCGGTCACAGCCCTGGCAGTTTACTCTGACGGTCCCTTTGACCTCTGTGCAGTTTTTTGTTCACTCGTAGTGCACTGCATGGAGTGCTGCGCAGTTCCTGGCGGGGTACCCTCGGCACCTGTCTGCCGTTCAGGCCCTCCTGAGGCCACGTCTGTGCCCCTGGCATCCCGCGGGGCAGCGGTGCCCTCTCCTCTCCCTGGGCCCAGTGGCTGTGCTGGGCCCAGCACCGTGCCTGTGGCACCGCAGCTCACCCACCCGCTCAGAGGGACACCACTGGGTTGGCTCTGGTACTCAGGTAGTGGAGCGGGACTGCTTCGGAACTCCAGCCGGCTGCCTGCTGCCCACGTGCTCGCTTTGGTCAGGCTGAGCTCTGTGTTGCCTTCCGTGGCACAGCGAGTAGACATGCCTGAAAGTTGGCAGAGCACTTATTTAGGGAGCAGATCTCTTTGAAACTGACTCAGAAGAGATTATTCAGGTTGTCTTACTCTCCTGATGCTTCTAAAATATTTGTGTAGCCGTGATAATAAATCTGTCAGACTCAGTAGGTTCACTTTCATAAGCAGAATTGCTCTTACACCTGAATTCTTCAGATGTATCCCTGAATATAAAATTGTTCTATTGGAACTTCTTGAGGATTTGACATATTTCCAAACAAAATTGGAATTCTCCAGAAAAGAGTTAAGGATCTGTGTGTTTTCTGGTGGACTTCCCTTTTTTATACCTATAGTCATTACCAGCTAAAAGCCATGTCTTAGCATTTCCTGTCATTTTTGTGCAACGTTGTTCTTGTAGTTGTTACTGTCTTCGCTGTTAATTTTAGCTATGGTGTTACGTGTATCAAGTCATCCCTGTTCTGGTCACCAGTATGTCAAGCACATAAACAATTAAAACCTGTCATTCCTATATGCTGCTCTAATACAGAGACAATGTTGTTTGCCATTATAATATTAGCTTACTTTTTGAGATAAAAACAATTTTGAATGAATTTTCTCCAAGTCTAATATCAGCTAAGGATTATGAAATTCTTCTGTTTTGGGTTATTTGCTGAAGGAATTTAAATGCAGGAGGAAAGAACTTAAGCAGGGTGCCCTTACGACAACTTGAAATAGAAGGGAAGGAGAGAGGTACATTTGCTGTTTTTATATTATCCTTCCCTTTAAGGAAAATGGAAAAGGTCCAGCATTAGTTAATCTTTTTTTATGGCTGAAGTTTAATGAACAGTAGTAACTTTTTAAAAAGTTGGGATGAGGCAAAAAGAAGTTGCATCAGAAATCAGTTCAGACTTCAAAAACAAACAAAATCACCTTGTTCTTATTGTGGAATCTCTGTTTAGATAATTTGTTTATTTATTCCCATTGCAGAACAATAATGGCAGGAGGAGCATTTTTCTCTTAGCAGCATCTGTTTCTTTGTTCACTTGTGGATTTTGAGCTCTTCCCTGAGAGCTCTGTTGCTGCCCAGTCCCCAGCTCTGCAGCTGGATCGGTGCGAGTGGAGCTTGCTGAGCCCCCGTGTAGTTGCACAAGTCTCCTTGTGCAAAAGCTGTCATGTGTTTGGGTGTGTAAGTAGAAATGCAGGAAGAAGCTGGTGTTTCTTTTATAGCAGCTTAGCTGCCAAAATAAGAAGCTTACAGTGATGGAAAGGAAAACAAAAAACTTCAAATGTTGATACGGAGGCCTTATGTCTGTAAGAGGAAAGGGTGATGGTGTGTGTTGCAGAATTCAGGAGCATGCTCTGATAAATTATTTTACACTTTGGCTTTTAGAATTTGTATACTTTTTTGACATGTAAGTGTGATTCTTCAGTCGTATCCAAATAGTTCTCGCAGGTTCTAACAATTTTATCTGTCCTTTGGTGCTTGCCTTGTACTGCTCATTGCTGTAATTCAAAACGGTGTTGCACAGATGATTAACATCTGTAGATAGTAACAGCTTAAGGAGCAGGATCAACTCTTTAGATGCCAGGAATATGAGGTATTATTCTGGACAGGATGGTAAGTGTGTATTGACATGGATATCCTCTGGTGATCCTAGTGATGAAGAGTAACCAAATCAGTTAGTGGTTAATTCACATCTGTGTTTACTGAAAAATGTTAAGTAGTGAAGTTCTGCTTTGAGAAATGTGTGCCTTTCTAAGAAGCAGCGTTTCTGATGAGGTTTTTCTAAGTGTTGGACAGACAACTGAACTCCACTATTTCACTATTTACTGGAAAGATTGAATGCAACTGAGGCATCAGTAGTATAAATTTTCCTGTGTTTGTTGGGAAAGAAATACTCACAACACTGCAAGAATGATGCATTCTACAAATTCACTGCTTCATTTCTTTTCTTGCTACTTTTAACAGAATGTGCCTTATGTACTGAGACCTTTGTTCTAATCTCTTACATAACTGTCAAGGATGTTTAAGCGCTACTGGTTGAAGCAGGCTAGATGTGAACTGGGGGTATGTCTCATTACCCGTCTCCTGAGTCACTCCATTGTTTAGCACAGTGTGCACTTACAAAAACTGGAAAATAAACTTTCCTCAGGAACATTCTTTAGTGCCTTAAAATATATCAGGCTGTTTACATGATGACAGAGATGTTGGTTGGAAGGGACGTTGGGAGTTGTCTAGGCCAGCCTCATATGTGAGACAGTTGAGTTGCCAGCACTTCACCAGGTTGAGCAATGGCTCTGAATAGCTGGGCTGTGAAGATTTCCAAGCCTGGAGTCTCCGCAGCCTCTCTGAATAACCATTTCAATGCTGCACAATTCACCTTGTGAAGAAGTTTTCCTGAATGTCCTCCCAAACGACTTGTGACTCTTGCTCTTTGTTATCCCATTTGCCGCCACTGGGAACCATTTGGCTCCGTCACTTCGGTAATTGCCAGTCAGATAATATAGGCTGTTATTTGGGGCGCCTATTAGCCTCAACCATCATTTGGTTTTGGTAAATCCATGCTGACTATTCCTGATTGCATTTTTGTCCCTCTCATAGTGGGAGATTTATTCCAAGGGATGTGACATGTTCCATCGTCTTTCCAGGGAGTTAGGGGAGACTGTTCAGCTGCAGTTGCTCTGGGCATCCTTCTCGTCCCCCTTAAAGCTGGGCAGAACACACTGCCCTTTTCCAGACAGGGAGGCACCCCCATAACCACTGTGACTGTGGAGGTAAGCTTTCAGCTTAGTCAGTCCTACCTGGCCTGTAGATTTGAATGCCTCCAGTTTTCCTAAGTAGGCCCTACCCTGCTGCTGCCTGGCTGCTGGTCACACCTCTCCTTCCCAAATCACACTGGTGTGCATGGAGAGCTGAGTTCAGCCTCTGCCTTTGAAGGCAAAAAAGGCATTGAGGACTTCAGACCCTTCAGTGTTACCTATTCCTGAGTGGTCTCCTTCATTCATTAACTGGCTCAAATTTTCTCTGAACTGCATACAGCTACTAGCCTACTTGGAGAATCCCCTCTCAGTCTCATTAGTTTTAGGTCTGGCTGTGCTTTGGCCTTCCTAGTTTTGTTTCTAAATTCCTGAGCAATGATTTTATATCCTTTTGTTTTCCATCCTTGTTTCCGCTTCTAATATGCTCTCTTTTTGCATACTAATTATGAAGCTTGTGCACCAAGCAGTTCCTGTGTACCAGGCACTTCTGACAAAAGTCCCTGTGTAATAGGCTGGTTAGCTTTTGACATCTAAATAAATCTTATTTAAAAAACAGCCAGCCCTCCTGGGTGCCTCTCTTTCTAATGACAGCCTCCTCGGGAATTTGGGCTAGAAGTTGCTTGAAGAAGCTGAAGTCTTGAAACATTTCCTGAGGTTCAGAATCCTATCTGCAGTTTAACTTTGTAGCCTTCCTCAAAATCCTGAATTCAGTTATCTTGTCACTGCGAGGCAAAGTGCCACCTGTGGCTGTATTCATCCCCAGTTTTTCGCTTTGAGGAGAAGTGATGCATTGCTCCTACCCAGCCTCTCTAGCATTTGCATTAAGAAGTTGTCAACCAGTACAGTTTTGGAACAGCCAGAGATGAAAATTTCTGTATAAAATTAGTGATCTTGCAACCTGAGCTGTTTTTCAGATGTTGCTGTATGCTCCAAACAGCTAGTGCTCTCACTGAGAGATCCCAAAAGAGCTTCACTGCAGCAAAACTTCCCATGCTCAGACAAGCAAGCTGAGCTGCTTTCGTGCTCCTTGTCCTGCAGCAGCTTCAGTAAACTGCATGCAGCAGGCATTAGAGGTTAGCAGATCTGCCTTACCTTGGAATAGATTTTATACCATGTCTTTCTTGATCAATATTCTTTCCCTTCTAACAGAAGGAAACCCAGTCTGACTGTGTCTGATAATTGTCATTAACGGTGGAGTAGTCTCACATGTCTATGTTCTGAGAAGGGTGGTTTAAGTGTATTAAAGGTTTCTGTCCTGGTTTTGTGCAGAGACTTTCCCTAAAAGTGCTTTTAATGCACATTTGAGGTAGCTAATTAAATGCTTTATTGAACACGCCAAACAACCTGCGACGTGTCTGTGCCGTCGTTGAGATGGGTTTGATATTCCACTAGCTGTGCATGTACCGTGCTCCTCCTTTACTCCCTGGCTGAAAGAGTGATTGTCTGAGAGAGGAGACTCTTGGAAGAATTCAAAGGATGAGTACTGACAAAAAATTTATCCCACAATTAACTAATTAAACTTTCTCTTGTAGAACATTTAGAAGGAAAATGCAATATGAAACTTTAGGTACCTTGGTGATTAGTATTTTATAAATACCCTCTTCTCCTGAGCAGTGTGTGTCTAAGGATGCACAAGATGCATACTTCTTTGTATAAGATGACACACACCATAGTCCTGCCACTTGTCCATATTTTTCAGCTGGGTATAAAGGTCTAGAAGAATGCGTGAACCAGCTAGCTCTGCATTGGAAAATGTAGCATTGTGTAGTATGTTACGGTTGCCAGCCAATTAGCATACATCACACAAGTACTTGTATCAGTTGTAATGAATCATCTCATGCGAGTTTAACTTTTGTTATGGCTCATCTGAACTGTCATAGTACACTCAGGAAATGCAGGTACTCGTTTCACTGGCATGTGCAGCACATAACTGAAAATTCCACAAACTGCACACCTTTTGGTTAAACTCTTTTCTTTACCTATTTACTGTCACACTGTGACCTGCAGTAAAGCAAGCAGAACCCATGTCATTTTGTTAATCTATACCAGAGGTGTTAAACAAAGTGTCTTTGTTTTTTTTTTCCTGCTGTAGTGAATTAAATATATCTGTAATTAATTTTTTTCATCGAAACTTAGACTCCATCCCATTCTCTGAAGCTTCAAAGTGACAGGCTTTGACAAATGTTCAGTGTTTTATATCGAGAAGAGGAAGATTATACCTATCATACCCGAAAATACCGGTTGATTACCCTCCTCCTACTAGGAGTATCGCGTATCAGTTCATTATTCGAGTGCTAGAACTCATGTGTATTTTTGACTACATTGCTATCAGTAAATCACATTTAGCGTTTGTCAGACAAATCCTCATAGCACCGTAACTTTACATGAGGAAAAGAAAAAAAGTTGCTTTAGATGATGAAGTATTGATTTACGATTTCTATGGTTTTTTTATGGTACAAGATGACCTCATGCGTTGTGCTGGCTGCACAGATACTTGGTCCAAATCTTTATCTTTGTTGGCATAGGGAACGCATCCATATAGGACTGGCTTCATGGTGTTTTGTCTATGCGTATTCTACTCCAAGAATGTCTCTTATACTGGAGATTGAGCTCTTCATTAATCATCAGTGTCTTTCTTGGACCCATGTGGCACTCAAGGCTGCCATCTTCTTTCAAAAAAGCTATGAATAGAACACGTAAATATATTCATGTTGAGGAATTCAGTTTCTTTCCATAGAATAGTTTATAATGTAAATAGTTCAAGTTATATTAGTTTGAATTTTAGTAGACTTTTTGTTTAGCACTGTTTAGTATTTGAGAGGATTCAGGAGTCAATCACCTGACTTCAAATGCCTTGACAGGACAAGAACTAATGGCTTTAAGTTGTGCCAGGAGAGGTTCAGGATGGGTATTAGGAAAGACCTCTTTTCAGAAAGAGCGGTGAGGTATTGGAACAGGCTGCCCAGGGAGGCGGTGGTGTCGTCATCCCTGGAGGTCTTCAAGAAAAGGATAGATGTGGGACTGAGGGACATGGTTTAGTGGTTTGGTGGTAATGGGCTGGTGGTAGGACTAGATGATCTTAGTGTTTTCTCCAACCTTAATGATTCCATGACTCTGTGTTAGTTATCTACCATCCTGTGGTGTAGAGTTCTTCTGGGCAAGAAATTTCTCAAATAAGAGAGAGTTAGGGGTTAGGGCTATCAGTGGATCAATTAATGTTGACCAATACTGACAATGTTGGTAACATTTTTTCCAAATTTTTAAATTCTTCATCATTTGTTTAAAATTGACATCAGGAAAAACTGAATATATAGGGACACTGTTGTTCCTGCCAGACAGGAGGCTTACAAAAAAATTAGACTAACCCTTTCCTTTATTAAAGGAATAGCAGAATAGAAATTCTATCTCACTTGCTGTGTTCTCCATTGAAACAGACTTATTTTTTACTTTTGCTTCAGACTTCTACTATCTTTGATTTCCACTTTAATAGGTTAATTTTCTTTAGACTTTTTTATTTTTTCACGTAGTCCTGGTATCTACATTTAATTGCTTTGGTGTTCTTTACTTCAGTAATATAGAAGAATCATGCCCCCAAAACGTCCTGATTTTTTTATTATTATTATTAGGAAGAAGGCACCTCCTCTGTTAATGAACAGGCAAGATCTAATTTTCAACGTTAATTACTGCAAATCGTGGCAATATTTCATTTTCTAGGCTATCTTGCACAAAATAAATTTAAATGTCTCCATACAGTCTTGTGTTTGAAATATTTCTCACTTTTTTTACAGGGATTGCAATACATATTACTATCAATTAAAGAGCCTCCTCTATCATGGTTTTGTGCTACATTGTCTTCTCTTTTAATTTTCCTGTCCTCTGTTCAGAATAGGACCTTTTAGTGGTTGGCTTGTTTCTCCTTGCTTGATTATAACAAGATAAATTAATGGCTTGATGATGGCACTGCCTGTTTCAAAAAAAAATTAGCTAATTTCATCCTAGCTTTGTCATGAAAACTGTATCAGAAATTCATATTAATCAACATTACTGAGTGTTGATTTTTTTTAAATTCACATGACTTTGCATATTCTGGAGCCATTTTGTAGGGGTAACCTTTAGGACTACTCAAAGGATCAAAAAAGTCAAGGTACAGTAATTGGTGTTTGAAGATAAGCAGGAACATTTTTGGAGGGTATTGGATTGCGTTGTTTGGTCAGCTGATGAAAATCTGCGCATTATAAACACTCAAAAGGTGTTGGCTGTTTGCAAGTAGTTCAGGTCTGAACACTTGTATTTGTGCCTCCGCATATGTTTTTGCAGAGCATTATGTCTTCTGGCTACACCTGTTCAAAAAGTCTGGCTTAGGGAAAGCGATGCTGCTTCTTCAGCTGTGGCTTTGATACTCGCTTGTGACACTTCCTCGACCTCAGGGGATCGAGCACCCTGCTACCCAGCTACACATGGGAGGTGATGTGAAGGGTTTTTTTGGAGTATTAGTTATAAAAAGTATATAGAAAAGTAAAGAAATCCTTTAGATACAGAACATCACGCTCAGTGTTCTGTAGTAGATTTCTTAACCTGTGGAAGTGTTAGGAAAATGCATGCACAAAAATCAATTAGGTGCAGTAATTTAACAAATCAGAAAAATTCTGTGATCTAGGAAGAGTAGTGTGATTGCAAGTTCCTCCATCTGCACGCCAGTGCTAAATACCTCACACCTTCAGTTTAAGAAAAAATTCACTCGTCCTAAGTGTTGAACTGTGCTCTCGTAGCATCCCTGTTTTTTGCTCTGTTCTGAGGTCCCTGTCTGTAGGGGACCGCGCTGTGCCTTGCTCACTGGGCTCGTTTGGCAGGACTTTGGGGCTTTCGGAACTCCTTTTAGCAGATCATCAGCAATCTGCCACGCGTGCAGCGCTGCTGGAGCTGTTTAGCTTGGGGAGAGTGCCAGGAGCCAGGCTGAGCTCTGAAGTCTGCAACCAAAGCTATGAAGTTAATGTCCTTCAGTCAGTGTTTTACATCAGTTTGAAAAAAAAGCTGCACCTGCACAGAGGTTTTGTGTGTGCGTACTATCAGAGTCAGCTGACTTGTAATAACTCTTCTGGGCATTCTAAGGCAAAGATGAGTGCAGACTTAGCTTCCTAGGTGGCATATGTTTAAAACAAACAAACCCAACAAGATTGTCCTTAAAGATTGTCATATAATTAGGATTTACCAGCTCGCTTTAGTGGTGCTATTAGTTCATTAGGTAATTGATGAAGAAATTACAGTATTTCAGCAGAAAACAAACTGCAATTGCAGCAGTCCATTTACTTTTTTAGTCCATTTATTGATGAGTATGCAGCTCTCATTTCAGTTTAGGTAAAGTCATAATAAACAGAGTATAGAGCTTATCTCCATCCTGAATGTTATAACGCAATAATAATAGCAGGCATATTTGTTCTTGTCAACTCCAGTTGTGTTTTCTTATTAATGACAGTAAAATCTACAGTCTGCAATTAATCATTTGAAGGCAACAGTAGTGCAGCACCTCCTGTAGTTTAATTTCAGTTCATTGGATTTTAAAGTCAGATTGTTGGTGTTCTGAGTTTGTTTATACTTGTCATGGTCATGATCCTGATTTTTCATTACAAGATTCAAGTATTGAATGTTTACTGTAATTTCTGTCCAAAGGGAGGCGTAGCCATTTTGAACTTTTCTCTTACAAGAAGTATTTACAGCAGTATTTCCTGTTGCCAACAACTCTGTTGGAAAGAAAACAACGTGCACGAGTCACTTTCAGATCATCTGTGGTGATGGTTGGCTCCTGCTGGGCCAGGGCTCCCCAGCATGCACAGCATCTCAGAACCTCTTCTTCACATGTGCTGCATGGGATGGTTTTTGCATTTTATGATGTCATGAGAATTGTAAGTTGTAAAAATACTGTGTACTCTAACACAGTGCTTGCCTAGCCTGTTCTGCTGAGCTCAGTGTCTCGACAGAGCAGAGCTAGCTATGGCTTCGAGGAACAGGAAGTGTAAAGCAATTATTTGCTTTGTAATAATATCCTTTTATCTTTGATACATAAAGTAGTTAGCTGCTGTCATTGGGTTGTGTTCAAGAAATACTACTTAGGTTTTGATCTAAGTTTTTCTTACTTTCTTTTTCCTTTTATTGTCCCTCAGTTTGTAAGACTTGTATTGTTCAGCACTTTGAAGACAGCAATGACTGTCCCAGGTGTGGCAACCAAGTGCATGAGACCAACCCACTAGAGATGTTAAGGTAAGATGACATTGCGCAAGAAAAGAACCTCTTAATATCATTATCCTGAAATAGAACTTTGTTGCCTGTTTGCTAAATGGGTCAACTGTGCTTGACCATGGGTTCTGTCAATTTTTCATCTTGTAACAAATTGCAGATTGAGATTTTTTGCATATAATACAAGGGGGGAAGACAAGGGAAAGGCACAGCAAGGCTTGGGTGTATTGTACAAATGAAAATATTTTAAAACCTCTATTAAACAAAGAAATGAAGCAGAAACCTTTTATGATTTACGTGAACAGGAAGTTCAATAGTCCTTTTTTCCTTCCTTCTCTTCCTCAGTGATTTAGGGGATTCCAGACTGCATGCAACCCTTTTCTTCTTCCAGCAGCGTAGAAAAAGGATCTTGCAAATAACTGAATGTTTTCCAAGGGTTAGACTTATCAATCTATATTGGCATCTGCTGTCAGATTAGTCAGAAGAGTCATGAATTTAAGGTTTTGACGCTGAAGATGTCCTTTCTTGAGAGTTTGTATTTTTTTTTTATATCATAATAACTTAGACATCTTTGTCCAAACAGTTATTTTATTTGAAACTCTGCATTATCTTGTGGTGATATAGGATGGCTATCACTTTGTTTCAACATTGCAAATAGAGTAGAGAAATCAAGAAATGTCATTGTAAGTAAAACTTCACATTTTCCTAAAATGATGAAGCCATCACCCTCATCCCAACCCCCTTCCTGCTTTCCTCAGGGTTACTGATCTACCTGCTTTCTACAGCATGCATGTTGAGAACCCATACCAAAAGTTAGAGAAGAATCTAACATGTAAGGAAGGCATGCAAGAAACAGGAAGACAGTATGATATCAGTGCAGAACTGCGAGAAGTTGGTTAGGGAATATGAACAAGTTTCTGCTGATGGGTGTCTCCTAGAAAAAAACTGTAGTTTTAAGGTGTATGTCAAAGGGAGGGTTTGTTTTTTAAAAACAAACTAAAAACACATTTAATGAAGTAAATTCAGAAGGAAATTAGTTGGATTTCTGTGCAATGGTCTCTTTTCTGTTGATGTTTGAGAACCATTGCAATTGTTAAAAATGTTATTAGAAGGGATGTAAACTTCAGCTTTTTGGTGGCTATAATGTATCATATTGCTGTACTATTACTATTTGCATTATCAACTTTATTTTTAAATAATGAAAAGTGCTGAAGTGCACTTTCCACTAACCAATGGCTAGTAGTAGTGAGGAAGTGCCCGCTGCTAAGGACAGGTTATTGTCCTTCTAAGTCTGAGCTTTTATTTTGCTGTGACCATGAGCATTTCTGGAAGTTGTCAGGAGGGCACATTGTTGCAGCATGCTGGGATCTTCTGGCTTAGAATTGCTTGCCTAGTATGTCCCTGTTGAACACAAATAATGTGTTACCTGTGATTACATGGGACTACTGGATGGGAATAATTTCTGAAGAGAAGTTTTTAGGGTTAAAATTAGCTGAGGAAAAACAAGTACCATTCATTCATTAGGGAACACATTTATTAAGTCAGACAACCCATGCATGAGTATTTATCAATTTTATCAGAGAGTCCATTTTTACTCTCTTGATCTGTTTCCTTCAGAGTTTTGTTCTTACAATACCTTTATAGGCTCAACTTTCTTATATTTTGCTTCTTTCACATATGTCAGTGTCACCCAGTATGATCCAAGCAGTTTTAGGAGAGATGTTCCTTAGTTATCTTCCAAATTATTTTTTATGTGCCTAGAGTTTGAATTATTCAAATAACAAACTTCACTGGCCAGACGCTGGGAGAGTCAGAGGAAGCGACCACACAGTCATGCTTAGGAGAGCTGACTTTTTGTTTGTTTCTCATGGAATCCCTTGGAGGTATTTTTAGCTGAAAGAAGAATGGAATGAGCTGAATCTTCAGAGGATTCTGGAGAAACCAAAGCAGTAAAAAGGAAACTAGCTGTTTCCCGATCACTGTATTTGCAATGAAAATGACTAAAATCAGTCAGCTGCTACTCAGGCAAGGCTATCCTGAGTGCCTCATTCCAGTGCTTAAAATCATAATTTGATGTTATGTTTGCTAATGATGTTAATGAATGCTAAGGAAGCATTGCTTTCTTCTTACAGTTACCTTTTGTCTTCTGTACAATCTTTTTTTTAAAAAATAAACAAAATAGAGGGTACAATTGTTGTTAGAGATTTATTTAGTTTGTAATAATATTGTGAACTCAGGAAGAAATACTCTTTTGTCAGTGTTAAAATAAGTACATTTAGAATTTACTAGACATGGTGTTATTTCCTAATTTCCTTGTTTGCTACAATTTGCCATATTTTGCTTTGATTTTGTGATGGATATGCGTGTGCATGTTCCCAAGAGATGCGCATGTTTCAGTTAGGTGCCAAGAGGGTAGGTGAGAAGGGTGAAATCCAGCATCTCTAAGTGATACCTTTAGCTTAAGTCTTTGTCATCCAGGTGTTTTTGGAAAGGTAGAGCTGAAAGGGTTTGTGTAGATATTTACCAGAAGTATTTTTCTGATCTCCTGTCAGCATCAGAGATGCTGTGTCTGCCATAACAGGAGATGCTGCACAGAGTTTATAAGGCTGCTAATAGACTGAAAACAAAAGCATTTTAGAAAAACATCTTTTATTCTGACAGGACTATTTCAGATGAGCTGCAAAGGCATTTTCTGAAATGTCTAGTACATGCTTAGTAAAATAATAACATGCTTTACACAGAAAATGCTAGAAGGGTGAGAAAAGTTAAGATCACAAGCTAGAAATGTGGGAAGACTTATTTTCTCCTTATTTCCTGAAACTCCTTTTAAAGTAAAGGGGTTTATTTGCCAACAAACTGCATATAAATCATAGTTTGCTAGTTTCATTTTATGAAACAGTTGTAAGCATTTGCTAAACTAACAATTGGAAGAGCACATGAGCAAGGTAACGGAATTATCTTTTTTGGATGTTGCCTGCATAACTTTATATATGCATTGTACTCTGACTTTAGAGAGAGCAGCCCCATCATTGCTTAGGAATGCTGTAAGTTTCTGGGAAATGGTACTGAACACTGATTTGCAAGTTCCCAATGCTCTGCTGTGGGAACTTCATGGAAAGCAGAACCATCTAATTGTGTTAGATATTGTGGGGCTAGGAGAGATTAACATAGCATTTGGAAAGGTAGACCTACAGTTTTATCTATCAGACAGTAAGTGCTTTGTCCCATGACTTTGCTTTCCTTCTTATCCATGAAAAAGTGCTCTCCATGCTTCTTTGCTGTAGGGGCAGTCTGGTTCACGTGATGAAGTTGGGTTGTTTGTTTGTTTGTTTTTTTATAAGAAGAAACAATTGAAAAACGGATCTTGGTAGTAGTTTAAATACAAATATCCTGATGGTACAGTTGTCTCCATGAAGCGACACAGGAAATCGGCTTCAAGACAAGGTGATTGGTTAATGAGCCCCATAGACCTGTAGACATTCAGGCTCATGGGGCAATCTCGGACTTGCTCTGCCCGTACAGTGGGGGGGGGATTTACTCTCCCTGTTCCCACCTAGACATTCAGGGATGTGAGGTTCAGAGATGTGAGAAATATGAGAGTCCTGGCTGCCTGTGAAGACTGAGGCAAAGAACTCATTTAGTACCTCAGCGTTCCCCATGTCTGTAGGCAGTTCCCCTTTCTCGTTTACCACAGGAGGTATGCTCTCGTTGGCCTGCCTCTTCTGGCCCATGTACCTATAGAATCCCTTCTTGTTTTTAACATCCCTCGCCAAGTTCAGTTCCGCCTGTGCCTTGGCTTTCCTAATCCCATCTCTGCAAGTCTGGACAGCATCCCTATATTCTTCCCAGGTGACATGCCCTTGTTTCCACAGCCTGTGCCTGCCCTTCTTTTTCCTCAATTTGACCAGCAGGTCCTTGCTAAGCCATGCTGGTTTTCTGCCTCCTCTGCCTGCTTTCTGAGGGGTGGAGAGCTCTTGTGCTCTCAGAAAGGCATCCTTAAGATATGCCCATGCTGTGTCTTGTCATCTGCTAGACAAACTCATGGCAGATGCAAATAGTTGAAATGAATTAACTTGAGCACTGAGATCTGCCTATCCAGAGCAGCATGGATGCTGTGTGGGCTTCTTTCTCCTGCCCAGATTGGTTTCTCTGTTGTCTTAAGCAGAGAATTGGTTGGATTTTTCATAAGAGACATTACAAGGGACATGAACATTTACTTAAAATCAATATAATAATGGTGTTTATAATCTTCGTGTTTGTTATGCATGACTTGGTCCTTAAGATTTGATACTACTTTTTTGATTTTTCTTTTTAGGAGCGTAATTGTTTCAGTGTAACACAAAATGAAAACAATGAAAAATCAATAGAATAATCATAGAATCATAGAATCATAGAATGGTTCAGGTTGGAAGGGACCTTAGAGATCATCTTGTTCCAACCCCCCTGCCATGGGCAAGGACACCTCCCACTAGACCAGGTTGCCCAAAGCCCCATCCAGCCTGGCTTTGAATACTTCCAGGGAGGGGGCATAATGTTTTCTTCCCTTTCTTTTCCTTTTTGTCTTTATCTGTTAAGAAGTAAATTTCTTGGTAATTTCTAGAAGAAATCCACTCAAGCTAGTTGAGAAAACATGCTTTAATGCATGCTTTTTCTCTCAAGCTAAAATCAGCCGTTATTTCCATGCTGTATTAATTACCAGAAACATGCAACTTAATTTATTATTAAAAATGTATTTGTTGTTTCAAGGCAAAAAATATTTCAAATGTGAGTTTCTACTTAATGTGAAATGTATTTTTTCCCCCTCAAAGGCTGGATAACACCTTAGAAGAAATTATATTTAAGCTGGTGCCTGGACTTCGAGAGCGTAAGTTTCTAATTAAGATTTGGGTGCTTATTTGGGTTGATGGAGGAAATGTGACTATTTCTAATGATATGTCTGTTGTACTGATTTAAAAACTCGTATTACTGTTCTCTGTTAACTAGAGGAACTGCAGCGAGAGATGGAATTTTGGAAGAAAAACAAACCTCAAGAAAACGGACAAGGTGATGTTTCTTTTTTTTTCCTCATTTCTCACCTGTACGTTAGGTAATGTCACAGCTCCTCATTAAGTCATAGAATCATATAAGTCCCAATTCTTCAAATGCTCCTGCATGTACACTATTATTACTGAATTCAAAGATAATATACAAACTCTTAACGAGTCTATGTAAGTGTAATCTGGGCTTTCATTTACTGCTGCTTGTCTTTTCACTAGTTGTTTTACAGCACTGACTCTTTCACCATTATTTTTGCTTACATTTCCCGAAGCACTCACAGTCATCATTCATGCAGTTTTCCATTTCAATTCTTAATTTCTTTGATGTTACATACAGTAAGATGCAGAACTGCTCAAGTCTTTTTTACGGATTATTTTATGTTGCTGAGTTTGACCAGCTGTTAAGTAGGAGGTTGTCAAGAGTTAGTTATGACAAGTAGTAAAACAGTTTTCCACGCATTCTAAACAATTGTTTTATGTAGATCCCAAAGTGCTTTTTCTTTTTTTTTCTTTTGTTTTTTGTAGTTGACCCATGAACTTTGAGAGCTCATGATTGAGCTGATAAGTGGGGAGTACATCTAACTGTTTTTAAGCCTCTTTGATTTTTCTTATGGGTTTTGATATCATAATCTACTTGATTTGGGCCTTTTAAATACTTTTGAAAGGCTTCCCTTAGTTTACTTTGAAGTAACATTTCAGGAACTTATCTTCACTGTGTTATTACGGAAGATAGTTAATATGTGTTCATTACGCATGTTTCAAGTGCTGAGATAGTTGTTCCAGGGTTTATTTACAAGCAATATTTTTTGACAGTCAACTGCCACTCCACAGAGTAGGTTCGCATTTGATGCATTCACTGTTGCAGTCTTTAAATCAGTGGACACAGACAGTAGTGAACAGCCTTAACTATTAGTGGTTCATCATTTCATATCATAGGAATCTGTTGTGTGCATTTTACATTAAAATTTCAATAGTAAAGCTTTATTTTCATAGATATTTTAATTGATCAATTTAAGGATGCACTAAATTAAAATTGTAGAGTTAACTTGAAGGAAAAGATGCTCTTGAAAATGAAGTATTACTTTAAACAAGTGTTTGTTGCCGCTGTGACTTTTAATGGTTTTACACTTAAATAATATTCTTCATGCTTTACAGATGAAAGTCCCAAAGCTGATAAACCCAAGGTAGATGAGGAGTGTGATGAAAATGAAGAAGATAAAGACTATCACAGGAGTGACCCGCAGATTGCTATCTGCCTCGACTGTTTACGCAACAATGGGCAGTCAGGAGATAATGTAGTAAAAGTGAGTAGCAAAGGCGGTCTGTGGTGTTGTTGTTGTAGGCAGAATAGCAGGAACCAAATCCTTCTATAAGAATAAATTTTAATGAGACATCATTGATGACCTGTCTTGCTTCCACTCTTATTTAGTCTTTTTGCTTAAGGCATTTCAATGTATCTTGGAATTTAAAAAAAAAAAAAAAAAAATTCATAGCGTTATTCATCTCTGATGGTGGATGTTATTTATTTATTTATTTTTGGTAGATTGTAATGTCATCCAGCCTCAATGACATACAACTACTTTATACTGCAGATTATGACATGCCACAGAGGTGCTTTGAAAGTTATCTGTGAGTTGCTTCACAGTTTCAGGATAGCGGTCTTAACATGGCAGCATGGTACTGCTTTTCATGTATGTTGCGTATTGAATGACTGAGATCCAAACCTTCTCATAAAGAAGAGAACAAAAACAAACCTATGTGCTATCAGGAATTAGAAGAGAGAGCATTAAAAATGGCTACTGATTGAGGAAAAAGAAGTATTACTTACAGCTCTTCTTGCACTAAAGATTGCTTACACGCTACTTAATGAAAAATGAAAAGGCATGGTTCCATAACTTCTAACATGTTTTTTCTCTTTTGTTGTTGCTTTAGGGTTTAATGAAGAAATTTATCCGCTGCTCTACTCGAGTGACTGTGGGAACTATCAAAAAGTTTCTCAGCTTAAAATTAAAACTTCCAAGTTCTTATGAGGTACATTTGGAAAAAAAAATGCTTGTGTTTTTATTTCATTGCAAAGGAGGTTTTTTTGTTTATGAAATTCAGTTATATTTAAACTTTAGGATTTTTTTTTTTTTTTTAAGCCCTGTCACCAAATATTCTTCAATATGCCAAGGTATATTTTCTGCCCTTAAGTGGGAAGTCCTCATTTATCACAGTGTCTAGAAGTTGCTAATCATGCAACTCATAGAGTTTTGGTGTCTTTTAGTTTTGTTTTACATTAATTTAATCTGTCTCTGGCGTGTTAAGGTCTTGCATTATATGGTATCTGCTTACTTCAAAACTTTGACATTTTTTTCCTCTTAGAAGTAGGAAAGCATTATGGCTATCCTAATGAAAGAATAGTCATAGATTTTCAGTGAAGGGTAAAATTAAGGTGCTGTAATATCTTTCACAGTAAGAGACGTACTTCCTCTTTTCTTGTGCCTTTAGTCTTCCACTTCACAAAGAACCATGTCTACGTACATGCATTTTCCTTGATTTATAGTTATTTTTAAAACAAGAACTAAGTTAATTCATAATTTATTTTAAAAAGCTGAGAAATACAATACCTCAGTTTTGTGTGTTTAGTTTTGAAAGAGCATCGATGTAGCAAGAACACCTTCAATAAGCAACATAAGGCTTTCTCTTCAAACAGACACTGTGTAAAGACTGTCTGCTAGTGATTTCCTACCTAGTTTAGTAGATTTTCTTCTGTCCACACCTTCATTAAAACGCAGAAGAGGAAAAAATAAATTGGAATGCCACTGTAGGAAACAGTCTATTGTCAGTAGGTTGTATTTATTAAGTTTTCTGTAATAACAGAAGTTCTGGGGTTAATTCGCAGAGATTCTCTTAAAAGTTCATTTAGTCATTAAATTTTATATCAGTTTATCTTACTGTTTGTTCTGTTGCATTTTAAGCTGGATGTACTATGCAATGGAGAAATCATGGGGAAGGATCATACTATGGAATTCATCTATATGACAAGATGGAGACTAAGAGGCGAAAACGTAAATGCTGTTATATTATTAATAAATGATGTTTGGAGATATTTATTATATGCTTTCACAACTTGGCACAAAATATTTTCTGTGACCCTTCAAAAAGCCCTGTGTATAAGAATGCATTTTGAACATTTTCTGATTATTTTTTTTTATGTCAAAAAGGATCTAGTGAGTGAAATGCTGCAGCAAGTGTATTGTGTAGATTCTGAAGTTTAAAATTAGCAGGTATACAAAGTTTACATGAAGGTTCTGCTCTCAATTTTAAGCTATTTGAAAACCCAAGCATTTACTCATTTTCTGCAAGTTTTCTTTCAGTGACGTTTTACACTATAGTTAAAGACTCTGCATCTGACAGTTCTTTATTTAAAATTTTTTATAATCAGTCAGGAATAAACTGTAACATAGAAAACTATTGGAGAAAACTAATTGTTTTATGATTGTTTCCATTAATACTACATCCATGTTTTTTAGTTATGCTGTATAACATCCAGATAACACAGCTAGATGGGTTCTCCTTGTTGTATGTATACATTTGATAATTGGATGGGGCCCTGGGCAACCTGATCTGGTTCCAGATCTGGAGGTTGGCAGCCCTGCCTGTGGCAGGGGGCTTGAAACTTGATGATCCTTGGAGTCCCTTCCAACCCAGGCCATTCTATGATTTTTAGAACTGCAATACTTGACTTATTAAAAGACCTTTCTTTTAGGTCTGATATTGTTTGATTTAGTAGCTCCTGTGTTGTCTTGTATACTAAGTATTTTTTGCTAGATGTCATATCCCCATTTCTTTTCTTTTTTAATGGATTCATTTGTTTGTATCTGGCTGTTGATTGCTCTTCATTCCTTATTGCTTTATGCTGTAAGAAGATTTGTTGTCTATCACTACCAGTGCAGGCTATATTGTATTGGAGTGCAGCTAAGCTTAAGCAATTAACATAATTTATTAATCTGCAAACTGCAGAAAACTTCAAACTTTCTGTACTTTTTTTTTTTTTTTGAACTGTACTGGGGCATGGACAGAGAAGACAGGATAAAGCACACTGTGGAGTTAACAGTTCACGAGTTTCTTAGTTTTACCTTGAGTGGGGAAAAAGAAAGTAATTAAAAAAGACATAGTTTCATAGGAATTAAGGGAGTTAATGTGTATAGGCAATTATTGATTAAATTTGAAAGTAGTATTGCACTGAAATTTGATGGTTACTGAAACCCCAACACTGCACCAGTAATTACCATTTTTTTAGTACTGCCTTGAAACCAGCAATGTTTGTTTGGCATGCCATCTTATCTTTTATTAGCTTTGGCTGTACTAATAGGAAATATTGAGGCAACAACTTCAGTGATAATGGAATTCTTCTAATGAAATTTAATCCTGCAGCCCCTGCTTACAAATGGGCCTTTGGCAGTTACGCTGGTTTGTAAGCAACAGTAACTGTCATCTTGACAAAAAGGAGGTGTTTTGTACGGGTTAAATTTTTTCAAAAATCTCAGAATTATCATTTTAACCTTCAATGAGTATAAGTGTTGACAACTCTTGGTTGCATTGGTAAGTTATGTTTATATACACATTATAGTCAGGTATGTGTTCATCTTTTCCTTTACGTACTTTTAAATCGTTCCCCTGAAGTCAGATGATAAGCTAAAACCTGTAAAATTATACTGTGCTGGTGATAAATCCAGTAACATTTGGGTCTCTGTAATTTTGTTTTCCCTAACCATGTTGAGTTTTCTATAAAACAGTAGTTGCAATGCTAATTAATTAAGTCTCTTCTTTTGGATGACGATCAAGTAAATCCATTATCTTCGTCTTTGATACTATTCACCATGAACTTTTACTGGCACACCCATGGACCTTACAAGAGATAGAGTAGCTAAGTGGAAACATCTATTTATTCATTAGAGAAGTCTTTCTCGTTTTAAACAAGTAAACTTTAAAATTTAAACTTTACAACTAGTTTAAAAAAAAACAAAAAAGAAAGAAAAATGTGTATGTCCAGCTGTGGATGCCTCTTATCTGATCAGAAAATCATCTCCTTCGCAGTTTCGGTGTCAGAACTGCTCAGCTTCGCAAGTCTGCTCACAGGATGGCACTTGGTATCAGGTAAGAGGCACTCACGACTGTACATGTTACAGTCAGTAAGGTCCTGTCAACACTTCAGCTGTAATCCAAATTGTGGAATTTTTTTTAATAATAAATACCCCACTACAAAGAGCAAAAATACTATGAGCAAGGCAATTTCATTCATTCCGAGACAGCTTTATTGAATGAATAGAATCTATTCAAATTATAAGGTTTTACAGGTTTAAAATTTAAGACTTATATCTTTTGTTTTCCATTAGGCCAATTATCTTGTTTCATTCTTTGGGCTGATATCCACATCAGTCTGGAAACGTTACCTAGCTTCCTGTCTCATCCTTCTGATAAGTAGCATGGGGCAGTCACTAACAAAGGATCAAAACTGAGGAGTGTGAAACAAAAGAGGCTATGTTGGTGATTTCATATCTTTATGGCAATTTGTGTGTCCTTTTTGAAGGAGTGAAGAGATGTTAGATTTCTCTAATAGTGTATTCCTTTCACTTCTTTTAAAATTAGAAATGGTATGGTGATTTACCTGTAGAATATAACAAACCAAAACTTCCTGAACCTACAAATTGAAGTTGATTCCTCAATTTCATTGATCAGTTTGGTGGGTTTTTTCAACGTATATGAAACAATATTTCAGTTTGCTCATTGATTTTGAATTGAATTCATTTTTTCTAAAAGTAACTTTGAAAGCCTGAAGTATTTTTTTTTTGCTTGAGCAAAAAATTAATGAAAGAGGTTGCACTTACTATGGATGGGAGTGATCTGCTTTACAGTCATACCTACTTCAGTAATTAGAGTCACTCCAGCCTATTGCATTTTGTTTGTACAATTGGGTTGTAGTTTCTCAAAGTAATATGCAGACTTGGCTTGCAAAAACACTGAGCCATGCTGGTTTACATGGTAAATATTTCAGTGAGTTGACTGCTCTGTCACTGCCTGTGCACACTTGCAGTTAGAGTTGGGTTAAATAGCATTTAAATAATATTGTAGTCTTATCCTATGTGAAAAAATCAGAGACTAAGTAATTTGGTCTACAAGTACATTTATTAATTGCTCATACAGACTAAGCATGGTGCTCCCTGTCTTCTCTCCTAAATGCTCTTCCTACTGTTGACTACCTCTGTTTTTATGTTTTGATTTCTCTGCACTCCAGTTTGTAAATCCCCAGCAAGTAGCTGGGAGGTTCCTGACCATTTCTGCTGATCATTTCATTACCATGGCACAAAGTTCGTTAAGCTGTGTAGGTCTGCAGTGATATCTTCCTTTTTTGGTCTCTGAAGTTCATCTGTCTTGATTTTTCCAAACTTGCAATTAAAGAAAAGACTTATATTAGCTATGTTCTGTGGCAGAGGCCTGTACAGTTGCTGAGACAATAAGATTAGCCTGTTATATATGCTTCAGAAAATGATAAATAAGCTAAAACTTGTTAAATAAAATGCTGACAGACTGACAAAAAATGAGATGTTAACAGAACTTCCAGCAGCAAGTGCTCAGATGTTCCACAGCACTTTCTGGAAACCCCCTGTTACCCCTCATACCGCAGCAGTTGTGTTCCATTCAGGGATCCAAGTGTATTATTTGCAATTTTTTTTTGAACAACAGCTACTGAAAATGTATCACTAGTTATGAAGCTGAGGAGTTTGGATTTCAGGGAGGGGGAGAAGATAGCCTTTGTTTTTCAGTATATCACTTGACAGCAATTTGACCTGATTATTTATCCATTTATCATTTAGTACCAAAGGAACCTAGCTCCCATTTAACTAGTGCTAACTACTACTATACCTGTGGAACCTCTATATATTTAAAAATCAAACTACATCATCTCTAAGTGTACCTTATTTTACAAAGTATAGAAGTTCAATATTGCTTTCTCTTGATCACAGCAATGCAGAAATAAGAGAGATACAGAGATACTGTTTGAATTTTCCAACATGTGTCATAAAACATAAGTCGCTAAATACATAAAAGTCAGATACAGGAATTTTATATTCGTGACAGATAATTATAACTGACTTAGAGATAAGATACAGATTTGAAGTACCACTATGGAATTGTTGAAATGTATAGAATTATTTGATATATAAATAAAATTGATTGCAATATACTTAGGGATAAGCTCTGATTATTCTAAAGACAAACTTTAACAGCATTTCCTTTGTATTTTTAATGAATTACATCTTCATGTTGTTCTTGTCTTTGTTGTTGTTTTTCTCTTATTTGTTTTCAGTCTTACCCTATGGTACTTCAGTATCGACCTAGAATTGACTTCGGTTAGACCAAAGGGCCAAATCCCATTGAGATGAATCCTGCACTATTTGTTTACCCATCGACAGATTGCACAATGAATGGATGTGCCTGGATTAGGGAGACAACCAGATTTTCAGCATGCAAATAAGGACATTGTCTTTCTTAAAATTGTCAGTTGCAACTTTGTTGATTCTTTTAGAGCAAGCCAAGTGCCATTCTGCTACTGAAATGTGCATAAGATATTTGTGAATTTTACAAGTGTGCTGCAAGTCATAGCCAAAATCATGAAGTGTACAGTCAAGATTCAAAAACTATGGAATATTTTTGCTTGCGTGTTAGAAAATTTTTCTGGTCCTAGTATTGATTACACTAGCAAAATGGCAGAGTGCTCATTCCATGTGGTGTTGCAGTTTCACACACTTACTATTTTACTGAATATTGTTGTTTAAATCATAGAGTACTGTACAAATAGCTAAGGATTATACTTTGAAAATATTTTGTATAGAAAATATATTTAGAAAAGTGGTGATTGGACCACTACCTTTTTCTTGATAAGCTTCTCATGGGTCCAGGTATAGCTCACTCATGAGTGTGCAACAGTCCTTTCGCAGTGTATCCTTAACAAGAGATGTAGAACATGATAATTCAAAAAAGTAATTTTCCATCGTCTAAACAGATTCTACCAATATTGCTTAAAAGCATCGCAGCCTTTGTGATTGCACTTTTCTATGGCTGTCCTAAAGACTGGAATTTGGGATACGGCTATTTTTGGAAAATGGCTTCTGGTCAGATTACATTTCTTCTAACAAAACCTTCTTAAAAATGAAGTTTAAATAATCTATCTATGAAAATAATTTCACTGTAAGGTTACAGCCAAGGCAAAATCTACACATAGTAACTGCATTTCATGGTAAGCACTTCCTTTTCAGATTGGGTAAAGGTTTATAATATGTTAAGAAAAAAATAACATATAGCTTTAGTTACACTGTATGTCTCTCTTGTGACTATCTGGAGTTAAGAATTCATTCTAGAAATTTTTCACTAATTGAAGACACATCATAAAATTATTTCCATAAAATTAGAGGCAATGCAGTACTGAAGATAAGCAGTCTGACCAAAATAATTATTTGGGTCATTGTTTTTTCTGAGACCTGATCTTGCTGAACAGAGGAGTGATTATTGCCTTAGGTACTGCAAGCGTTATGGTTCTAGCGTAGAGTGTTTGTTGAGGTTTCTGGTGATGTTGCAGGGAGCATAGCGATGCATATGTTTTCTGTTGCCTTCCATGTCTTGCTCTGCTTACAAGTCAAATTGAGTTTTTTACTTCAAAATCTGTGGAGATAACTGTAGTTCAGTACCTTTATAAAATTTCTGTGTAATACATGCCTGCTGGTGCTGTAGATAGCTATTTATGTTCTTATGCCTTTTGCATACAACAGAAAGGAACCAAAACAACTTTTCAGAAGCTACTCTAATCATACTTGGGAAGGACAGAGAAAATTCTATCTCGAGTACCTTGGGATCAAGCATAAGATAGATGCAAGGCTGTGACTCCTTTGTAAATGTCTATTCACGTATGTTAGTGTTTCTGTAGGAGAAACACGCATGTTGTGGGTTAAATCTGCCCCCGCTGATGTTTGCAGGAGTTCTAACATTGGTGACTTGAAGAATCCATGGATGGCTGGGTTAAGTCCTGCCGTTGCACTCCAGAGCCCATATGACGTGCAGAAATAGCGATGCTGTCAGTAGCAGTCTGTTTAGGAAACCTGCCATTGCAGGTCAAGGTTGCACATATTGTGCGGATGCCAGTGAACTTGGGGAAATAAAATGTCAAGGAAGCTGCTGCTCCTTTCTGCAGGCACAGTGTGCTGACTGGCGTAGGCTCAGTTTTGCCCACGCCGTGATGGGATCAGGTGCACCGGCTGGCAGCAGGAAGCGGTCGTCTTTTTGCCCGCTTGGCCTATGATGTGCTACTGGACAGAAACAACCAGATGCTCCGCAGAGGGACGGCCCTGCTATCCTGCCCTCCTTTGCAGAGAAAAACAGCTTGTCTGTGTACACAGAGGTCCTCCTCGTGGAGCAGCTTGTCCGATCAGAGCATGCGTTCTAACTGCAAGTCATTGTTATCTTTGTTAGAGACGGTTGTTTTATACAGTAGGAATGGATATTATTTGTAAATATTTACGTGCACATGCAAATGACACCTTTTTTATAGATTTCACGTGTTTTTATACCAGAATTTTCACTGTAGGTTCACTTAACATATAATGCCTGTTTTTGCTTATCACAGAACTAACAGTAGTACTCGTAAGCATAATTTCTGCTTGATTCAGGGGACAGTTTTTCTTTTCTCGACAGTTACTCTTGCTGCTTTACAAATTTGAACAGATTCAGTGGAAAAAAACAGCGCATTACTTTTAATCTGTTTAGAGTTATCTTACACAGAAGTTTGCATCCAGCTAACAGGACTCTTGAAATTAGGCTGTTTTGTAATGGCTTTTGAATGGCATCCCGACAGAAGATTTGACTGGCTAATGACTTTCTGCATTCATAATTCAGAGAATCAGGAATTTATTTTGATCGGAGTTGGATACTGGTAATTCATGGTATTTTCTTGATGCAACTTAAAGCTAGATTACAAAAGGCAAATCTTCATTGTAAGCATGGAAAACACGGAGATAGATGATTCAATGTTCCCAGCTGAGAATTATGGCCTTCAGTGCTTTTAAATGCGTATTGTCTAGCCAACTCCCTACAATATATGCAGTTCTGATTCGCTGGCACAGTGCCTGAGTGCTGCTCTAGTTTAATAGTCTTTGTAGCAGTGAGGTACCAGTGAAATACATATCTTAACTGGGCTGCTTGTGTAACACAGGCATTGCCTTTTTTACAGGAGATTTCTGTTCTGTGTAGTACGTATGTGCCATGCATGTACAGATAGGCATATTTGGTTCCTTTGTGCCAATTAAAGATATCTGAACAGCATAAATATATGAGAATGCATGTACAGATTCCTGCGTGCCAAAGATGGTGTAAGTGGAATGAGTACTAAGTGTCCCATTAAAACTGCACCGTGTTCCATCACTGAGCAGATGACTGTATACAGTCACACTTTCTGAACATGACGGTGTCGTCACTGCATGTTTGTAAAGAAGTGTTGCTGCAACTGTTTTTTGTGTGATTTTCCATATTGCCAGTACCTAGCTGCAGATAAATAAGACCTAAAAAAAAAAAAAATCCACACTACTGCCTAATCTTGCTGTCTCTTATTTAGCACATTTGGTGCTTTTTTTTTCCTGAAAGTTAAACATTTTATCTGATTTTGACTCTGGGGTGTCTCATTAATAACAGTTGTAAGCAGCTTTTCATTGGGCATAGCTTTATGCTGCATTTGTCTAGTAACAAACCGTAAGCTGGAATTTACAAGTGAGATCCTATAAAATCCCGAACAGTATGGAATGGGATAATCAGGAAATGTACCCAGTACTGTACTGCTCCTAGCTGAGAGCCTAGTGCTATGAAACACATTTTTATTTGGATGAAGTACCAAATAAGACTGCTGTGGTGTTTTTAAGTGACTCATCGCTACAGTAGTTACTGCTCACATGAGTGCTTCTGGGATTTGGGTCCTGGCAGTATGCAGCACTATAAGTATTGCGCATACTCAGCTGGCTTGAACTATTATGCAAAAAAAAAAAAAAAAAANAAAAGGGAAAAAAAAAGAAAAAATCTAAAAAGTATTATTTTGTCTTTACTGAAAATGTTATATAAAGTGCCTGATTATTAATACAGAATACCTTTTAAACCCATTATTTGCATTTGGCAGGGTAATATTTGCTTCTGTATCTTATTAATGGTCTTAATATTTTCAGCAAGAAATTTCATTATCATTCTGTATTGAGAAGCCTTCTTTCATGTGAAACAAGCAGAAAAAGAAGCTTGGGTTTTTTTCAAATTCAAATTATCTATCTCAGTAGAAACTATATGAAAAGAATACTTTTATATTGAAATTATTTCATTTTTCAGAATTCAATTCTGAATTTTTTCTCCTAGGCTCCAAAGATTTGACTCTACTTTTCTCTTCTGCAGTTATCAAAACCAGTTCCAGTATGTCTGTAGGAGGAACAAGATTGATCACGTTCCTTTTAGGTATAAGCTAGACTCTTCTCCTCCGCTATAGACAAAGTGATGGTCCAGAGTTTCCATCTCATCCCTTCTATACGTAATTGTTAGGCAAAGCTTTGTAAGAGAATAAAAGAATTTTTCCTTCTCTACAGCTTTCTAAAGTAACAAAGTGTGCCAGTGTTTAGTCCGTTCACGGCACCAGTCACTGAATTGTATCGTTCCTTTAGTTTGCAGCAGAAGGAATAGCCTCCAACTCTGCCAGGTATTATGGCCGGTAGAAATTCTGGAGAACAGATGATTGTTGAAAACCAGTCTTGCATCACAAAATAAACAGGCTGAGCCCTGTTTATAGAGGAGCTACATAAAATACTGGTCAAATATATAGAATAATCAAACTCATCCATCTTTATATTTGCTTTTTTAAGGAGGTCAGAATTAAATGTGTTCAAGGAAATAAATAGTTATAAAAAATTAATATGATAATTCATCTGCCCTTGCAAAAGGACGTTTGCGTAGGTACAGGCCCTGCTAATGTGGAAGAATGTGTGGAGTGTCCCTTGTCAATTGCAATTATGAGTCTTCTGGTCTTGTAGTGTAAGAATGGTTCTATTAAACCATTATTACCTATAAGTAAGATAAACCATTATTACCTATTATTAAGACTGAACAGGATGGAGATTCTCATAAAAGCCAGGGACTATTAAAAGAGTTTGCAGAAGTAAGTAAAACAAACCTAGGCTATGCGACAGAGACCTCCTTTTGCAGTACAGACTCCAAAATGCTGCTTGTTAGGACAGAAGCTTTAGGGACACGGAGCACAGTTGACTTAATCAAGTCCAAAAAAGCTTCAGAGCATCAGCTTCATAGCTCTGAGAAGCAGTCGGTGACACTCTGGAACTCCACTGCACATCTTAGAACAAGGTAGAATCGGATGCCACCATCACATTAGAAAGCTAATGCTTAATGCCAAAGAAACTCATGTTTTCTTTTGGGATTTAGTCTCTGCTGGATTTCAGCAAGGTTTGCATGGTTCTGCATTTTGAATCCTGTGTAGCCAATTTGAACAAGGTAGTGCTTCCACGGGGTGCTCAGCTGGAGACACCTGTCTGAGGAAGGATTGCAGTCTACTGGAGCACGTTCCTGGATGGATTCCAAGCTGCAGGGTTTGATTTGCACTAAAGGAAATGTGAAGAGCTTCCACCTGCTCGTTTTCCACCAGGTTTATGACATATGGGAAATCTGGCCTTTAGACCTGAGCAGAAACATACTTTGTAGGAACGTCCTCCAGAAGTTTATCTTATAAAGGTAGCTTTTTTTCTTCATGAGCTGATCTACTTGTTGAGGTTTTTTCCCACTACTATACTGTCTGTAGATCAGGTAAAAAGTTCAGATTCCAGAATAGGAAATGTAGTAAGGGATTTCTAACTGAGAGATTCTTCCACCCCAACTATATGCCATAAATCTTCTGAATTCAGGGAGCTTGCTGATACAGTTGGGTACAGATGTTGTTTCATTCTCTTCTTAGAAACTTAGATCCGTGCAGCCGTGGGGTGTGGCAGTGGAACGAAAGAGCTCTGTAGGCTGGTGGAAAGGTCCTGGCTGCCTTTCGTACTTGTACAGAACCCGGTTCTGGTTCTGTAGACTCAGGATGGAGGAGACAATCTGGAACGAAAGACATATGTGAGTGTAATCTTCTGTAATTACATTAATTTTAACCAAAGAGAGGCATTGGTTGGAATTTGCATGCTTACCTAAACCATTAGGTATACATTTCTTTGAAGTAACTTTTAATTGTATTTTTAGCAAATACTTCTAACAAGGTTAATAATGTGACAGTTAACAGGGTGAGATGGACAGTAGTTACTGTGCATTTTCCTTTTTCATAACAGTGAGTGGAAGGCAAAGTAAGAGTGAAGAGTCCATTCCTGTGTCATATACAAAATTGCTGCAACAGTAACACATTCGTGCTGCTAGTTAACATACTGAGGCTTGTGCTACAGATGAAGTTGTAATGAAGATGTTTATTATCAAAGTGCAAGACACATTTTCTGATGGTATTCTACTCCTAAAATTGTGCTTTGTGTTATAGCATACTGAGTAAATAGATGTGCTTGCTGTTGTCTCATGAGTTTTGATGCAGTGAAATGAAACGTGCTCCCTTTTTTCTGAAAAATATACTGATTTTAAATTATTCTTTGTTGTCAGACACTTAGTTTGTTCATTTAAAAAAAAAAAAAAAAAGCTTTTTTAAATAAAAACTATTTTTATGGATAATCTGATTGCCTAGTAGTTTCAAGGGACTTATTTCATACCAAAGGCAAGCCACCCAGAAACTGACTTGGAAGAAGGCACCGACACTGCAGTGCAGTGGTCGAGGGCTACAGCTGGAGCTGGCTGAGCAGAGCTTCCTGCTGGTGGCTGGGCCCGTCACCAGGCTGAGGGTTAGGCACACCCGGCAGTTCCAAAACAAACAGAATACACAAGTGGAACTGGCGTAAGGGCTGAGCTGGCGCACGTAGAGTAGCTCTATGAGTATGGCTGATGTTGAAAAAGAGGAGCACAAAGGCTTGCGTTACTGATGTGTCTGCTATACCTGGCCTGTGAACTAATAAAATACTTCAGTGTGCTGTCAATCCTGTAAACCTTCCGAAGCACAAAATATTCACCAAGCTACTTTTGGGTTTTCTAGTTGTAGTTCAGTGATATTTTGGAGGGTGGAAAGGACAGACTTGGAGGATAATGAGAAGATATTAAGGATGTTTTACAGATTTTTATAGATATTTTTTTAGCAAATGGCATTGCTGTCTTCAGCCTGAGACCATTGATTAACCAGAAATCAATTATTTTGTTTGTGCAGAACAAAGTAGAATAAAGAAATCTTGAATACCTTAATTTTCTTTTCCAGGACAGTGATTAACTAAACTGGAAAGCAATAGGGCAGTTTAATTATTTAGCTGACTCTGAAATATTTCGATCTAAAAACGTACTGATGGTGGTTTTTTTCTCAAATACAAGCTTCTTAGAGTAAGCAAGGAGCAATGTGTCATTTTTTTCCCTTACTGCAGACTTAACTATTGAAAGGATTTTTGTTTTTTATGTTTAAGTTAATGCAGAGCCTGAATTATTGATCATTCCAGGCTACTGAATAAATGCTATAGAGTTGGTCTCAATGGATTTTTTTTTTTGGGATGGGGGCCTAAGTGTCCTTATATAAGCTGTGATCCAAGTTATGATAAGAAAGGAGCCTATGGTGAGCAGTAATGATGTTCTAATGCTTCCTTGCATTTGATCAGTAGCTATCAGTTTTTAATGTAACAGCCCTCACAGTACTTAGGAGATCATAGAACATATTGTGATGTTATGTTGCTAATTTGTTTTAAAACATAAAATGTTTTAAGCTTTTTGTCAAAAGTGGTAACATCATATTACAAATAAACCTTTTTGTGGTTGTAAAATTTAGCTTATAAGTCATTCAAATTGAAGTGAAAAAACACAGGTCATTGTTAATGACAGTCTATCCTACTATTAAAAATATGTATTTTTGTAAAGGAAAAGCACTTGTAGATATTTAATCAGTCCAGTTAATCTATGTTAATGTTTTGAAAA
>WBMW01003830.1:535758-593711 GCA_013396635.1 Penelope pileata | reverse complement strand
TAAAAAAAAAAAAAAGAAGAAGAAAAAAATGCTGCTTAGAGAATCACTTACATCTTTTTTATTTTTTGTGCTCAGATGCATTTTCTGTTGATTTATGGAATGTTTATTCTGTGTGAAGCTGTCTAGTTAGTACAGCTGGGCTAAATGCATTTCTTACCTTGATGAAGTCTATCTGGCTATGCTGTTACATATCCTGTCTGATCAGAAACTGACTGCAAAGCATAGATTGATGGTGCTGTTTTTCATCTTTGATATTAGCTTCATCCTGCCTTACATCATTTCTGCTTCATAATGATTATCGAAATGCTACCAGTATTTTTGTGGTGTTTGTGTTTTAATGGATGGTTTAGGGTGTGTTTGGTTATTCAGCTGCATTTTGTCATACCTATAAAGATATATATGTAAATGTATTTACATTTTAAAATACAGTTTAAAATACAGTGTTTAAAATACAGTTCCCTCAGACAAAGAAAAAAAAAAATCTGTACCAGATTTAGTATGGACCAAGTTTAATAACTTTCCTCTAAGGGAAACTACTGCCAGGTCTATGCGTGGAATATGACTGCATCACTAAAGTTTCTGAGCACTTGCACTAATAGTATTCTTTAAAATGCAGAATAATTAATTTCTTGTAACATAGTAAGATTCTTTGAAACCTCATCCTTAACTATTTTGATTCTAGATAGCGGATAGGTAAGCCACGGAATTTTATTGAAGTATAAGTAGAGAGTGGTGAGCACATCTGCTTGCTCCTTGTGTACAGTCTAAAATCTATTTAATTTCAGTGGAATTCTACAGGGCCTTCCCAGTTGCTGGGGCCATCAGTAGAGTTACTTTGTTGTTTAGCTATCGTTGTAGGTGAGACCTGAAATGGCCCAGAGGTCCCACTTCCTCACTGAATTTCCTTTCATTGGTGGCTTGTTCAGCATCTCACATTGTTTAGTTTTAATCTTATTATATTAGCCTTCCCATATGTAAATAAATTTTGCAGCATTCAGCATGTACACTAGCAGTAGATTCCGTGTTATAAACTCAGTTGAGTAAATACTTGCAGAATTGTGAAGTGAGGGGAGAATTTCACTCGGGCTACAACAATTTCTCATGCCACTCATTAAAGGCATGCTTCACAAAGATCTGTAAGTGATCCCTTTCTACTGTGTTTTTCATTTGAATACTGTACACATTTATCATTTATTGTTTTTGTTGCTTGATATATCAATTAATTGGGAGTTAACAGCTCAGGTTCCACAAAGTAGCATTTAAAACCTGAAATCCACTTGAGCTGTGAATGCACTACCAGTATCGCAATCTCATATCTCTTAAAGAACCAAATGAGTTGCATTTCAAAGTGTTTAAAAACACTGTAAATTTCACCCTGTTCTACCAAAGGAATATTCTTTAAATCTGTGCTAAAATCATTAGAAACTAAGCTGTGGCCATGGGAAAAAAAAAAATGAGAAGCCTATAACTGAGTTAGCAGTAGTGAGCAGTTTTACCATTGGGTAACTGAGGTGCTGGCGCTCATTTCCATTTTGGCAAAGCGCTGTGGTCCTGCTTTTGGTGCAGAGTGAAATGTGCCTGTGTGAAGATGCATCTCCACGTGTAAACAAGGTTTATTTTAGAGCGGTCGCTTGTGCAAACAACTGTGTAAATGGACCTGTTAGGATTTTGTGTATTCAATATATTTGATAAGTAACGCTTCTAATTATATCACTGCCTGTAAGGTTCAGTACCAGTGATGTTAAATCGAGTGCTTCATGCTAATGTCAAGAATGTTCACAGCACCTTGATAACCACTGATAACAAATTACGGTTCGGTATGTCGCACGTGCTGCAGGATGCCTCTAGCCCAGTTGGATTAATTTTATGAAAAATCTAGATGAGCAAGAAGTATAACTAATCTGCTTACTAGCACTGAATTGCTCCTTTCTCAAAGCAATAAATATATTCATGTCGTGACACCTGTTGTGCAGCCTACAATGAGAGTTGTTTTGTTGCATTGTTTCTATATAATTTATTTTGTGCAATAAAAAAATCTCTGGTTTTATCTGACTTTTCTCTCATTTGTAATAATACTTCAATTAAAACCTTTGCTAGCTTTATATCTTAATCATGGAAATGTACTATCAACTCACAGAAATGAAGAGCAGAAAAGGGAAAGCGGAAATGTTTCCCCTTGTAGAAAAATCAGAATGTATTTACATGGCCTAATTTTGTTCACATTAGTGTCATAGAGAGTGCTACCATTAATCTTTGTGGGTATAATGCCTGCCAAACACGAAAGTTGACTGGATTTGGTCCTCCCATCTGTAAAATATACACACATGCTGAGTTACTGAGAAGAAAAACAGTGGAGGAAGAGATGTTATTCAAAAAGACTCCAATTTGTTATCTGAGATACTGCTGTGAAACCTGTAATACCACTGCTTGAGATCTGAGATGTGTTTCAGGTTAGGAAGTGATAGAGAGGATTGCTGGTTAAAATGACCTGAGACAATGAGCATTTTGCATCCTCTTGTAAAATTCTTCTAGGTGTTAGCAGAAAAAAGATAACTGCTTGTGAACTCAAAACATGAAGGCATACATAGCATTTTGCAGTGTGTACATATGATTGAACGAAGCACATTTCCCATACCTGATTTCGGTTTGTTAGCAGTGCTGCAGTTTGCTGATACATGGGTATAGAGCAGTCGTGGTGGCATTTGCTGCTGTGTATCAGCAACAGGAGTGCAACTACTTTGGCTCTCCTTTGAACCTTTTTCATGTAGAGTATTTGACTTCCAAGTATGTTATTTTATAAGGTTTGTCAAAGGTCATAGACTAATAATTTCCCTTATTTTATAAGCATTCTTGAGGCTTTGGTCACTCATAATCTTTTGCATAATGCTTCTACAATTCTAATGAAACAGAATTTTGTTGAATTGTAGCTAACTGCAGAATTCTGCTCCTAGGCAGGGAGCAATGTTTTCTCAGACATTGCCTCCAGGAAACAGAAGTGAGTGATTAAATTATTTTAAAGATTTACCTTGTTTAAGGCAGCTAAGAAGAGAGTCATGAAGAAAAAGCATAGGACTAGTAACAAATGCCTGCTTCATCAGTCCTGCTCGTGGTACACTGACGGAGGACTCTAAGCCCCTCCTGGGGCCAGAGCTGCAGGTAGGTGGTATGCAAGCAGCTGTTTACATCAGGGGTGCAGCAGATGAGTTCCTCTGTGAATAGAACTGTGATTCAAACTGCTTTATATCCTGCTCTTCTTTTATTTTAGAAGAGAATATGCTTATATCATTGTAAGCAAGTTTTTCAAGAGAAAAGTGATTTAGTAATCTAGTTTTCATTAAAGAAACAGAAATTTGCTGGCAGTATGTAATATGAGCACCTCATTGCAGTGGCAAACTTCCAGCATCTTCATTTGGAAAGAAGACTGCCGCATTCATAATTCATCAAAAGCATTGGCATCTGTCCCGTTAAACTAACACAGGAAGAGAAAACATTCTTACACTCAAAAACGCTCTGTCCATCTTTTCTATTTGTAGGTGAAGTTCTCTCCTTTTCTGTGGTATACAAAAAACTACAGCGTGTGCATTTATAGATCAGATACAGAAAAGAGTTACAGTAATAAAACCTCCTGACAAAAAAGCTGTGCTTAATTCCAGCTATGGAGAAATTTTGAATTCCTTGGGTTTAATTTTGTCCTCTTGTGATTGATGATGCATTACTTGTATGCTAGTGTCTCTGCAGACTTCTAGTCCTGTCTGTAGTCTGTGCAGAGTTTCATGTTCCAGTACATCTGTAGAACTGACAGAGCTTGTTACTAGCCAGTGTTCTTTTACATTTTCTGCTCATATTTTTCCCAAAATGGTATGATTTTTGTCTTGACTACTTTCTAAAATATGTTTTGTTGTCATGCTCCTCCCTCTGAAGTTCTAAAAGCGATCCAGACAGCTGTATCTTCAGTCCTTGTGCTGCACCCAGCATCAGGGCTCCTGAAGGTCCTAGCAGGTGATCTCGGGGAGCTCGCAGTTGCTCCTGTGCTTTGCTGGTTTATCATGCTGAATTTTTAAACCACCTTATTACTCATCAAGAATTCCCAGCAGGAAAATGCCTTTGAACAGCTGATCTAATGGTCTCTTCTGAGACAGATAACGCATGAATCATTTTAAGAAATAAATGATTTACTTGTGATATAAGGGGCTGCTTACCCAATTCCACAGGAGTCGCAAAATTCAGCACAGTAGCCCAAAAATCTGGTTCACATGAATGATTTGACTGCCATCAGCCTTGATGTAAAAGAATTTTATTGTTGCAAAAAATGACACTTGTTCTGGTGTTTAGAGCTAGCATAGCTGAAAAGAATGGATTTTCTACTGCTTATTGTCAACTCTACTATATGGCAACGTCTTAGGTTTCATACTGTATATATTAAATAGTTCCATAGATTGTCTGTGCTACAGCATCCAGAACTGTCTGTCTGGACAGCATTCATTTTATCTAAGTTCTGCAATATGTTTGAATCCACTGAATTTTAAAAAAAAAAAAAAAGTCATGCTTCCAGTGGGAACCCCTTGGACGCAAACAGCCTCTGGGAACAGCACCTGTACTGTGACATGTATTCCTTTTTCATCTCCAGTGTTGACTGCATTCTATTGCCAAATGGCAATTTGGGGGATTTCATTTGGACCCTTTCCCTTCCTGTAAATGTTCGCCTCGCGTTTTTGTTCTCTGGTAGTGAAAACTCCTGGAACAACAGCAACACAAGCAAGGTCTGAATCTGTACTGATAACCAGAGTTCTGTAACACGCAGCAGTCACCGTGCCCCCTTGTCACGTTCTGCTGCTGATTGCCAGAACCTTTCGGAGTGGAAAGGTGCCTCAAGAGTGCCTCGTAAATAAATGGAAGAACACTGCTAATCTGCTTGAGGAGAGCGACAGGTAACTTGTTTTTCACTTTTTGAATAACTGCTTTTCTGAAGAGCTCTCTGGCTATCGCTTTGAGAGGATGAATGTGCTTGTTCAAAGCATTTCCCATCCAATTTAACAATTTATTTATTCATAGAGTGATATCAAAGTTTGGTCAAGGTGACAGGTTACTGGAAATTAGTGTTAATACAGAAATAAATAAATAATGATATCACTTATTTAGAGAAATTGCACTGTGAAGGAGAGAATCTTGTTTTCAGCCAAAGGCTGCTGTAATTTCATTTCCTTACTTGCATAGAAAAAAAAAAAAAGAAAGAAAGAAAAAACCAGAATTGTATTGCAGCATGATTACAGCATGAAGATAAAGAAGTGTTGTTGTGGATGCTTGATCCTGTAAGCAGGCATGTGCTTAAAGAGTGCACACGTGTCAGCTGCCACATATGTGCGTAGGATTTTAGTGGAAATAGGAATTGTCTTACTTGTAGCATGTTCTCCTTTTGTTTTACAGATTCTACCTAAAACAGGTGCCTAGCATGTTGAAGGAATCAGAAAGTGCTTTGTAAGTCATATATTTAAAGCATGCATGTGCAGGAAGGTCTCTAGCAATGTGGCCAGAGGTGAAAGCAGAACTGAGCAAACTAGCAGATGCACTAACACTGCCTTCAGCTGCAACTTCAAGATAAGTTTTCATGGTAGCAGTAACTTGAAGTCACAATTCACACTGAGATTTCTTTGGGTCTGTCCCTTGACTTTGGAGAAAAGTGCCCAGAAAAACCCTTTTGGTGACCGCACCAGGTGAGCTGCCTCCTATCTGCATTCATCCTCAAAACATTCTTGTTGCTGCCTGCAGCTCTTAGCCAAAATCTATTTCATGGCAATAAGCAAATAAATAAATAAATCTTTCATCAGGAAACATGGAATAAAATGCTTAAACACCAAGAGGCTTAATACAGACTCATTCCCCAACATGGGGAAGCTGCAATGGTCGCAGCTTAAAGAAGCTGTGAGAAGCTAAATTTCTTGTGCTCCTCACAGTGCCTCCTAGACCTTGCGTAGGAGCATGGAAGTGGCAGGAGAGACTGCTTGTCTCTCCAAGGGAGAGGGCTGTGCACTAACCCTTGTTCTGATGTCCTCTCCTGCTAGTCACTGAAGACGGGCTCACACCAGAGTTCAGCTGCCTGTAAGAAATTCAGCCCTCAGTTCTCCATTTCCCCTGGTTCTCCTCAGCTCTTGCACCTGCAGATGGGCCAAGAACGTACCAGTCTGTAGCAGCACAGAGTGCTGTGTGGAAGCCTCTGTGTGGAGGAAATGGCACGAGGTCAGGAAACACGGTAACATGAGGGAGCGGCAGTGGGGAGCCAGCTGGGTACAGCACTGCAGCTGCAGGGGGACAGCGCTGGCCATGCTGTCAGCCGCTCTGTGCACGGAGTGGGAACTGGCACCGGGCAGGGCTGTGTTGCTGTGCCTGTGGGTTTTGAGCTGAGGAGTAAGTTCAGGTTGTTGCTAGCCAGGCTGCCCTGGCACCACGCTTTATTGTGCACAATGCATTTGCCCGGGGGTAAATAGAAAAAAAAAAAAATTGTTTCAAAATATATTACATCTCATCAAAAAATACATTTCTGTATCACCCATCTGAAGTACTGCCAAGCCATGTCTCACAATAGGTGACCATTTCTTAAACATTCTCCCTCTTTATTACTGCAAAGCTTGGACTTATTTTCAGCTACTGCTGGCAGCCTGGCATTGAGTTACTGAAGACTGGAAAACAGCAGAACAGCATCCTAAAGCCTTGCAGAGAACAACAGGCAGAAGAAAAAGGTATCCTGGCTACAGCAGAACAGAAAGGCTTCTTGGTGTGGCCGTGAGCCGGAGGCTGTGAAACCCAGTTCTGGACAGATGTGGCTTGACAGGCTGCTGGCTGATAAAGGCTTTGGGCAGGTAGGTGATGGGAAGGGAAAGCCGTGGGCTGGCAGGCAGCTATGCTGTCTGCTCTGCCTTTAGCTGCCCAGGAGTGACCGCTTGTTTGGGGGTGGTGGCTGTGGAACATTGTTATGTTGTAAGCAGAGTGCAGCTGTGAATATAAACAAAACACTACTGTGAGAAAGTAAGCCCTGGATAGAGTGCTTCATGCTATTAATAACTTCTAAGAAAAGATACCATGTCCCAGGAGCAAAAGCACACTGGGTTGTAGCCTGCTGCTAAGAGAACTTCTCTCCGTGTAGTCCCCACGGCGGCTGGCGATTGTTTCCATTTACTCTGTAAGCTGGATGTGTTTTTTTCCACTTCAGAACATGATCCGTTCTACGTATCTCTGAAAGCCCACAGGTACAAGCACCTCTGATGCAACAGGCTACAAGGCATGTACACGTTTCTAATTTGAGGAGCTGAGGCTTAACTGAATCTGTATCTCTTCATGCATCACTACTATTTAGAAAAGGAGGAGGAATCCAGCTTTGGTTGGGCGATGACCCATGAAGGTTGCATTAAGAGTGCTCGAAGCATCATAGGTCCCTTCTGAGCAGTACTTGGATGCTGCAGTTGTGCTTCTACAAAAGGCACAAAGAGATAGCAGGAATATTTTCCCTGACTTCTATGGGTATGTGAGCAAGTTAGCAATGCACAGGGTGCCAAACTGATTCTGAGTGAAAAGGGGAAGCAGTGCACAGCTGATTGCTATCAACAGAGCAGTGTGGATGCATGCAAGGCCCAAGCTGCAGAGCAGGACACAGGAAGCAGGAGTCTGCCCTGAGGAATGGGATTAGAATTTCCTCCATGGCTCTCCAGAAGCACATGGAGCAAGGCTTCTTTAGCTGTCACCCACACCCATTGCTTTTGTCAAGGACGGAATGCACATGAAGAGCGGCTGCTTTGCATTGAACAAAAAATTCCTTTTTGACAATTTCCCAAAGAGAGTTTTTTCTAAAATTAATGGCAAGAAAAAATAATACTGGAGGGTCAGATAGCAAAGGCTGCCTCAACAGCAAGAGATTGTCAGTAGCGTGGGGAGGCTGCAAATGCAACAGCAGCAAAGGAAGAGGGTTCTGTGACTGGAAAGTGCCTTATTAAATAGAAAGAACTACAGAAGGTTTAAAATGCAACTCACTGAACTGTACATCAAAGTAGGAGCCAAGGGAAGAATTTCCTCTTTTTTCTTTAACAAAAAATCAGCTTATTATTGGCTTTATAGATGTTCTCTGTGTTCATTAATATCTGTCCTTTTTCCTATGCAAAGACAATGCTTGAGCCCTAAGCTGTTAGAACAGAATTTACTGCTGTTAATGATCAGTACTGAGCAGCTGTTCTTGGGTTCAGATGCGAAAAAGTGAGGATTTTGAACTGTAAATAATGCCTTTACAGTGCTAAGGCAAAAACTAACCTTAAAAGCAGGAGACAGCTGCCAAGATTTATCCTGAGGTTGGAAGCTCCATCTGTGTGCCATCTGTCATTAGCCCTGACCTTTAGGGGCTTGGTGTTAGTTAAACAGTATAGCTCCAGAGCCAGGCAAGATGGCATAACTAAACATCACTCAGCACCTCTAGCTCTCTTATGTGGTAAAGAATTCTAAAAACATCCTTAATCTCCAGGATCTGTTGTTTTCAACAGGTGATGCAGCTGGGCCTGGGCTGTTCTGTTGGCATTTGTGCTGAACAGCTGTATAGAAAATCCTGGGTAAATGGCCTTGATACTCTGCCAGCCAGCACTGAGCAGAATGAAAGAGTAGTCACGTTCAGGAGCTGTTGACAGGAATGTGCTGGACCTCCATGTTTTAAGCTCATTAGGTATGATACATCACAGATGTTTATTTAAACTGTAGAAGGACTTTGCTCACTACCTTTTGTTGCCAATTCTGTTCAAGCAGCAGAAGTCAATGGTTTTGTGAAGCTAGGAGCTTCAGTAGGTAATACTACCAGCAACAGTGACTGTTCTGTTGGCTCTCCACACCACTGGTCCCATCTGAGAAGCCAGCTGGGTTGTGTTACCTGCTTCCAGGTTGGATCTCCTAACAAATCAGGTGCTGACTTCTCAGTTTTTCTTCCAGCAGATTTTCCTTTGCCATAAAACATGTTTGTTTGCTTAATAGCAATAGCTGCACTTGAACTTGCAATGGTTAATTACTCTGAAGAAGGCTCTCTTGGTGCTAGTTGGGTCCACAAGGATGGAAACTGCTGCTAAATCAACAGTCACAGGTATGGGCAGCTGTGAGGGTCTGAACATGAAGTTGCCATAGTCCTCAGCCCCTCCTTCCCTGCTGGCACAACACCAAAGCCAGGAACATCCTGATCAGGCAGCCCCTGCTCCCTGGGAAATCCCCTTCCTGCCCATGGGATGGAGAGTGAACCCACAGGGCAACACCTCTGAGGTCCCAGTTCTCTGCTCTGCATCCTGCCAACAGGGCTGCTCTGCACTGGTATTGCATTTCATTCATTTCACAATGTTTGTTTCATCTGTGAAATCCCTTACTCCATAACTGAGGGTCTTTTTCCTCTTTTCCCTATGCCTTCAGCCTCTGTGAATGCCTGCTTCTGTTTTTAATAACTTGTCTTAACATATTACTTGAGAACAACTGGGATTTTTTGTCTTAAAAATTATATCTAAATCATCATTCTTCTGCCTTGTTTCAAACTTTACCTAAACCAGCGAATGCAGTCACTAACTCCTGCTTAAGGGTGCCGCTGTGCCTTCTACTAAAGTGCGAGTCCCAGGAAAATTCAGGCTGGAGCAGCTCCTGTGCTGCCTTTGCCAGTGCATTACGATCAGGGAAATTGTAGGTGGTAAAGCTTTAGAGCATGTAAGACTCTTCTGGAGGAAAATCGAATTCTGACTTAACTCAGTTTAAATCTGGAGTCTCTCCACTAAGCAGACTAGATTAGAACTCAAGAAGACACATATATATAAAATTGTTGAATCTTAATTTTATTATTAGAAATGAAAAAGATGCGAAGGGAGTTGCAGGCTCGCGACAGCAGACCCCACTCCAGAAGGTGTGAGAATCTCCTTGGTGTCATCCCAACGGCAGCTGCAGTGACACAGCCACAGCTTCTCCTCAGCATCCCCGCGTCAGGCTTTGCTCCCCTTGCAGAGTGGACCTCCTGGGGCAAGAAACAAGGTGAGACAAGTTCCTCTGTCCCACTGTGTTTATAGCAGAAGTGGGTTGACTGTAAACATAGTGAGTGTGGACTCGTCAGTGCTGTTTATTAATTTTTCAGTTAGCTAATTAAAGAAGCAGAACGTGGCCTCGCTTTCTGCGTGGTTTCCTACCATAGATAAAGTATTAATGTCAGCGTTAACTGCAGGAGGACGTTGGCAAGAGATGTTTGGATCCGAGTGGGTTTCCGGCATTGTTTTAGTCTGTTTCTGAACATCTGCTGGGGTGGGTGGCTGCTTCAGGGGGGAGTGAAAATTAACTTTATTGATTGAATAATTTCCTTTATGAAAGATCTGAAGGGGATGGCTGCCTGCAGAAATAATATTTGTTAAATGGCCATATTTGGAAAATGAGTCAGTGAGAAAATAGCATGCAAATCCCCCAGTTCATCTCCAGCAGGGAAAGAACAGAATCATGCTAAGAAAGGGGGAGAGATGCTGACTTGGAGATGCCAAATTAAAATGACTCTAGCAGGAGTTGCGTGTGATTTTGAACTGAAAAATATGTTTAAAAATGTTGGCATTGACCATGTCAGATTTGTAAACTTCATTTCAGTACAATTTTTTCATTAGGAAACTTGCCCACCTGCAAAATCATAGAATCATTAAGGTTGGAAAAGACCCTCAAGATCATCCTGTCCAACCTTCCACCTACCACCAGTATTGCCCACTCTGCCACACCCCTTAGCACCACACCTAAATGTACCTTGAACACCACCAGGGACGGTGGCTCCAGTACCTCCCTGGGCAGCCTGTTCCAGTGCCTGACCACTTTCGGAGAAGAAGTTTTTCCTAATATCCAACCTGAAATATTTCTAGGTTCTCAAGTGTCCATTTATGCTGGGTCTGTAAAGACTTGCAGCTCTATCCCTTACCTACTTCACCTGCTTTTTCTAGGAAAAAAGGCCTGAAGGAGAATGCAATGCATTTGAGGTATGAATAGCTAAAGAGAGTTCTTTGCGTTGTATAATCTGCACCAGGAAAACCCACCAAAAAAGTCAAAATAAAGACAAATCCTTGCGTTTCAGACAGCTACGCAGCAGCCCACCTGATTAGCTAAAGCCACCATCTCTTCAGCAGCTTTGTAACCACTAATTTTTGCATTTACTGTGAGCCTTTGTAGAGGACATTTTCCAGTCTCCTTCTGGTAGCTGGCTCCACAGATCCCAGAGCTGACTGAAATGTTTCCTACCTTCCACCAGTCTGTGGGTGTTCAGGCTCTTGTTTTCTCCGGCGTGCCCCCTGCTCCCGCAGGGGTGCCTTGGCCTCGCCTGGCTCGGTGTCAGCGTGGGTGTGGAGCGACTGCTGGGGAGATGGCAGTGCTTGCTCCTTGGGAGCCCTGAGGGAAGGGAGAGGAGACTGGCAGCGGTGGGGCCAGAAATGCAGAGTCACATCAGGGCTTTTGTTCCTGGCCTTGGGAAACTGTAGATGAAACAATGTGAAATCTGATCTTTACTCAGTAAGATTTTAGCACTCGTGTTGGATGGGGGCACTGCTGGTGGCACAGAATAGCTCCGTGCTGACGCAAGAGAAGCATTCCCTGCCAGAGCTGAGCCCGAAACAGCTCAGACTGGAGCTGGGCTGGAGCTGGTGCACAATGCCCGGGGCAGAGCAGCCCTGTGGCAGCGCGGAGCGGCCTGTCAGCGCCCCGAGGCCTGCGTGGGAGGTGCAGAGGTCGCAGCGGATTACCAACGTTCCCTCCCCGCCCCGCTGCGTGGTGCAGGCACCCTGACAGCAGCAGGGCTCTCCTCTGGAAAACAGCGCAGGACAGCAAGCTCTCCGGGCTGAGTGGAGCAACGAGCAGCAGCGAGACCCAGCGGGTGCCTGGTGGTGCCAGGTGTCAGCCCTTGCTTTCTGCCTGGGTGGGTGCTACCCTGCCTCAGGTCTCTGCTCTGCCCCGGGAAACTGCTGTGCTGTTGGGGGACAGTGAAATTGTCTTCTAAAAAACATTTTATGACTGTTTTATCATCCTCTGCTACCAACGTCATTTTCTTTCCTCACTGGTGTCAGAAGCAGCATGCACTGCATTAAAGCAAATGAAAAACTCCTGAGTCTCTTCATGGCAAGGAGTGTTTTCTAATCCACCTGAAAACTCATCTCTGAAGTAGTTTTGCTGTACAAATTTTCAAAGATGTAACTTGCAAAGGTTATTACAGGATAGCAGTTATCAGAGTGGCACTTAAAGACTGCATTGCAAGTAACACCAACAAACTGTAAGGTGTGAAGCAGTGAGCTGTAACATAGCCAAGCGCAAGGGGCCGTGTGCAGGATGGCCCTTCATGAGGGGACAGGGTGGTCACATGGACAGAACAGTTCAAAAATACCGCTCAGTATGTGTCCGAGGGCGTTAGCTCTGGCCAGTGAGGGTTGTGGCACTCCTTTGAAGATGATCCTCATAAAAATAATAGTTAAACCCCTGATTTACATTAAGGGCTATGTTCTGGCCCTGGACTGCAGAGTGTTGTTATCCTTGTTCTGTTTGCTTTAATAAGGATGGGTGTATCACTGGATGTGTCCCAGTGAAATACAAATTAGGTTATTTCCTTCTAGCTAAAGCTTCCTTTATGTCTTAATTGGATGTATTTGAATTCGGCTTGTGAGATTAGGGAAGAAGAACATGCTGTGCAGAAAATCCTGCTCAGTCCCGGTCATGTAGGAGGACTAATGAGAAGGCTGGAGAGGTTGCTCTGCTGTCGCTGTCCATCTGCCCTGCAGCCCCCATGTAAGCATCCACAGACTTGCAGGAGAGAAGACATACACATGTTATGTAAAAGGTTTGCTCAGTACTTACAGAGGGATGAAGATCTGCACTGTTGTGTGCAACACAGTTATTTAAACAGCCCGCGTGCTTAGAAATTCCTACAGACTACCACTAACATTTTTCCTGGGCAGCACGTTCAGAGTTTGAAGTAGGCATTGCCGTTGCTGTTTCCATTCTAACCATGTTTATTCTAACCTTGAGCTGCATGCTTTCGGTTAGACACAAGCGAGACTTAGCTGGAACTTGCACTCAGGTGTCCTAGGGAAGTCAGACAAGCATCACTTCTGATCTGTCCCAAAATGGCAAACAATGATCTACACTAGATGATCTTTAAGGTCCCTTCAATCCTGAGCCATTCTATGATACTTTGACACTGTTTTTAGTGTAGAGGATCCAGCCAGTTACACTAGCATGAAGAACAGTGACAAAAAACCCTGGACTCATGCCATTTCTGTAGCAGATTTCCTCCGGCTTTGTATGGGTACCAACACGAGCACAACTGGCTCTTGGGGGCTGACCACTCTTTAGAGCAAAATCCAAGTTTAAAAATCAACAATGTTCCCTTTAAAAAAAAATGCAATTATTGACAAATAGACTAATAATAGACTAGTTCAATAGTAAACCACCAAAAAAGGGGGGCTTAGGAGGGGGCTGAGCACATGACAGAGGAAAATAGTGCTAAGGGGCTGGGTTTGTTTTTCCTGGAGCAGGAGGTGCTGGAGGACTCCAATTGAATTCTGCTGCTGCCTAGAGGGGTGTTAGAGGGCTAAAAATGGTAATTTCAGTAACCAGAAACTTCATTGAATAGCAGAATTCTTTGTAGGCAGAGGAATAGGGACTGCCACCGAGGTTGCAGCATGTTGAGTTAGCAGTGTGTCTGCGTGCTTGTAGTACCTGCTCCCTGCTAGAAGAAAGCCAGCTTAAACAATACTCATCACACATTCAATTCCTGGACAGTATCTGGGATTTTCAGTGTTTCTGCCATTTTTGAACATGTGTTGCATTCTCTGAGTCTCTGTTCTGACAGTGGGTGGGAAAAATAAAAAGCTTTGAGTTAGAAGTTTGAGTTTCATGGGAATTGTAAATGTCTCAGCAAATTTCAGCAGATCTTGAAACAAGCAAAATGAGAGACAATTCCAGTGCCTCTGTGTAATCAATTTCAACATTCACATGACTCAGACTATGAAACATGCAATGCTGAATTATTCACTGTGAGCCAAGAAGAAAAATAAGGTAGTGCATCGTACCATACTGTGAAGTATTATTACAGGACAGTGGTGTTACATTGAACTTTAAAAAATCCCGTTAGTGCAAAGTAACTGAAATGTAGCAAAACATGAGGCTTGGCTTTCGGACATAAGTTTAATTTCATAGTTGGGTTGGGTTTTTTGTTTTTTGGTTCTTTTTTTTGTAGATGAGAGTTTTCTCAAAGCATAGAGAAAGCTGACATGAGAATATGTATATTTGTGTGTTGAATCAACATGACACAACACAGTAACTGATTTTTTGGTTTCTTTCGATGACCTTTTGCACACAGGATAGCAGGACTTAGAGGATGAGGTGCGTTGCAGCCTCTGGGCATCTGCTGTGGGTGCCTGGGTCAGCAGAAGCCCCAGGAGCTCTCTACCATCTTTTAACACCCTCACAGCAGCCCACCAAGCTCAGCAGGTGATGTAAGCCCAACTTGTGAATATGTTTGATCTTTTTCACAAGGATCTTGCCCAGAGATAACCTTGTGAAGTCTGCAATTTGACTTAGCTCTGAGTAACCGAGGTCTGTTGCTAACACCACTTGAAAAGTTGTTATGAAGGAAAAGCACTTGTCAGCCCTCTTCAAAAAACATCAGCTCTAAGTCTGTTTCACCCAGACTGTAAGGTCAGTGTAGCACTTGTACGGATTGGCAATCCTGAAAGCTTTGTTGTTGTCATACCAAATTATAGACATAATCACCCATTTTTGTTTTCTAATGCTTTGGATTAGCTATCAGAAACCCTGAGTAAAGGGTCAGGCAAAGCCTAGATGCTCATCTAGGGGCTGCCCGGATAATTATCTGAGTAAAATGTCTCGTTACAGGCTTCAAGCTCCAGGGAGAAGCTGTTCTGCAGGGACTGTCTTCGGGCTCTGTCCTGAGGGTTCCAGTGCCCATTTCTGCAAGGAGCCTTGCTGGGAGCCTTCAGTGTGTGCCTTTCCCACAGCAAGAGGTGGGTACAGCACTGGCAGAGAAAGCAGGGGATTTGCATTCAGCTCCCTGCTCAGCCTGAGATAATTCAAATCTACATGTCCTATTTTCAAGGCAACAGCTTATCCTGGAAGAACACCCTTTCCTCTCCTTTTGACTGTGTGCCACCAAGCCAAAATTAATTAGAAGGAGAGAAAGCATGAATACAAGAAACAAAAAGCTGTAGAACTGCGGGCTAATGCTTAGGGCACTGATGAGGAAGAGGGGAGCTCTGAACTGTGGTTCCTTCCCCCAGGATGAGTTGTGTTTGGCATTTGATCAACAATACATGTGAGTGTTTCTGGCAGCAGTGGGTATAACCAGGGCTTCCTGCTTGCAGTGGAGTGCTCTGAGCATGGTGAGCGCTATCAGTGAGCCCTCAGTTCTTCCCTGAACAGCCACCATGGCATTTGTCTGCACCTCTGAGACCCGCAAACCAAGAGCCGCAGGACTGCTGCCTCCCGGCTGAGCTGAAGCCCTGCCCTGGGAGTAGACCAGGCTGGAGGAGAGATGGAGGCTGAGCTCCTCCTCTGACCAAGCTGGGACACTCCTGAGCACCTAAAGGGGTGCAGCTCAGGGCACCTGGGCATGGAGAAAATGGGCATCTGTCAAACAGTTTTCCCCAGAGCTAGGAAGCATCCAAGCAGGTTGAGTCTGGGATCAGGTACCTGAGTCCTGCCTAGGTCCTTTTTGGTGTTGTGTTCTATCCTTTTATGTCTTCAGCTCAGTTAGTCTGAGCTCCCTCACTGCACCGGACCCTAACAGCTCCCTGAGAGGATGAGCATCTCAAGGTATTATGGATTACTAGTGCAATTAAGACTGAGAATTGCCCTCCAGTATAAGGAAAAGCTAGTCTTGAACACGCTTCCCATTTCTCCGTTAATCTAAAAGCTGTCTGTTCAAGAAACTTCTGACAACAGCACCGTTTGTTTTAGTACTTACTGATACTGGCTGCTTTTGGGGACGTGTAAGTTCAACTGTAATGACTTCTTAGCCTGGACATGCTTAGCCAGGACATGTTACTGGAAGAGGGATCAGCATTGGCTCTCTCCTGCTGCACTGGCAGGCATTCCCTGTCACTGATGCCTGTTTTCTTTGCTGCTGGAGCCAGAGACAGAAAGCTGAAATGGATGTTAGGATTGGCAAGGGGACAGCAAGGTGTAAAAATGTGAATCTCAGCATTCTGATCACAGCTATGGTTATAGCTAGAGATACAACAAAGATAAAATATGCAGCGTGCCCGAGGGACTTATATATCCAACTGCTCCTGGATTGCTATCTGACAAGTTAATTAACCTCAACAATGTTGAAATGCATACTCAGAATGATTGCTTGGGACTGGACTCGCATTATCTCATCATAGTGCCATGGAGAGAGCTGATAGAAACTTCAGTGAGTAAAGAAAGAAGTAAAACAAGAGAACTGTCTCTCAACCAGAGTGAGAGCATTCAGTCCAGTAAATCCTGCATTACAAGTGATGTTCAGTATGAGTGAGATCTTTCCAAACCACAGTCTGGACCCTGAGCATGCCTGGAGAACTCAAGCAACACAGAGAACGAGGAAATGTTTTCCTCTATGGCTAGTCTGCTTGAAAATAAGTTCAAAAAAAAAAAAATCATTCCCATTTTTAAGGAGGCTTCTTTTCTTCTACTTCTGTTTTCTAGTGTCTTCCAATTTCTTTTGCCCAGGAGTGGGCACTTTGAATCATTGGGTTTTCTGTGGATGGCAGAACAAGAGTGCAAGCCATGGAGTTGTGATAGAGCATTTCTTCAGGGTGAGCAAAATGAGGCTCCAAATTTGGGTTACTAAAGGAATTGCTTGCTTAGCTCTAGGATGCACAGTGCTGAGCACCTACACTTCGGTACTTCGACTGGTTTTGTGTGCTGACAGATGCTGGTGCAGGGCAATGAAATACTTCATCTGAAGGAGAAAAGTGCAGAGGTGGCCACAGCTGACAATTTCTGTTGTGTGAGAAATGCTGATGTGTCAGCATTTGTCCTTGTCTGTATGGGACAGAGAGGAGAGTGAGTTTGATACTCGTGGTCTGCTGGTAGAGAAAAGATGTATCTGTAGGAGATGGCAGCTCTGAGTGAAAATCCTAACCCAGCCACCATAATCTGCCTTGGCTGTTTGTGTTACATTCATTAGAACATTTTTTTAAACAATCTTTCAAAATGTCAGCTTCTTTTCTGTTTCATTAGCTACAGAGATGGATTCGTGCATGGTCTGATTCATCTCTTGAGTGTCTTGTGTTTGCTACTGAATGAGCTGCTGAGGGGAACTGGCAGGTTTAGGGGGGTCCTTTCTGCACGTGAATGTCTGGACCATCTTTTCCTCAATACCCGATGATCAAAGGAAAGCGTCTCCTCTGAACTGCAAGTTAATTCTAATCAAACTGTAGGGAACCCCAGCGATGATAAACAAAAATAAACCACCTCAAAAAATGAGTTGAATGAGCTCAGACTTTCTTCTGCTCAGAGATAAATATCACTGTTTCATCAGAATCTGTAGCTGCAGTTATTCACCCAGGAGCACCACAGCTCGTTCCCCTTCCCTCGCCACAGGTGGTTGTTTTCTTTCCAGCCACTAATACCCTGTTCCAGGAAGAAACCTGGGAGGAGGGCGTGGGGAGGGATTAGGAGGCCAGCACAGCCACTTCTGATTATTGCAGGCAGTAGGAAGCGCTCACCCATTTCTTTAACGTAACCCCTAGCAAAAGTCCTAAACATCACCATGTTTTGCAGCGGTGTTCATGTTTATTGAAATGAAACAGTAAGATGTGGTAGATGTAGCTGAAAGTTCATTTTTGTTTTTCTGATTGAATGAGAAAACGCCATGATGCAGATAGATCAAAATGGAGTTCTGGAGTAAACCCCACTTGCAGTCCTTAATCAAGCAAATCTCCAAGCAATTCAGATGAAATTCTTGCTGCAGGAAGGATCTTTATTTTGGCAACAAAATACAAGAGCTACAGCAAAACATGGATAATTTGGACATGATTTACTGACTTTCATTCTTGTAAATGGCTTTCTTCTTATTTGTGCTTGTAACAAGAAATCTCCTCCTTCCTGAACAGCCACAGAGCCTGCTTTAAAGCCTAAGAATTGTTATTGGCCCGTTTTCAGCTGCTCCTCCTGACATCAGCCAGGAGATCTGGCTCTCCCTGAAACACATTAAAGTAGTGGATATGAATGCTATAAATATATCAAGAAATAAAGAGGGTTCTTCAAAACAAGGGAGCTGCGGCTCCTGCACCAGCAGATACCCTGCCACCTCCTCTCAGCAACAAGCAGAGGTATGGCTGCTCGGAGAGGTGCCCTTCTGTGCTGTTGGCTTCTGTTCCAAAACACATCTATTATTTCTAAAGGATTCGGTCATGTCAACTTAAATCTAAACAAGGAAAGGTCCTGACAAGTCAAACTGAAAAGCAGAATCCTTTAACTACAGAGTCAAAAATAAATCAAATGTTTGTTATAACTTTATATCCCCTGCGCAGAAATAATGTATGCTATTCAGGCATGATGACTGTGTTTTTTCTCTGTGCTTTCCTTTTGAAGGAGATGTAGAGGGTAACCCAGGACATCGGTAAGTGCCTTTTCTTGTAACATGAGATTTTCATACAGCATGTGTGTGAGCACTGCATTTATGTGCAACTCAGCACAAATAATTCTGCAAAGATTATGGTACTTTGTTATTGATGGAAAGATGATAGGGCTCCTCAGCCGCACAGAAGCAGCTCTCCTGATGGTTTGCATTAGTTCATATAGAAAGCATCCAGACTATGTTGCCAGCAGACAGCTCTGCCTTTTTAGGATGAGGCAGTGCTCTTGTCAGAGTCTGCGCTTTTCTGTGCTGCACAGGAGCCTGGTGAATGGGCAGACGAGATGTTACACCAATCTGACACTCACTTTTTTCATGCCAAATTGATTATTCTGTCTCAACACAACACAGATCCCCTTTCCTTAGGGTGCATGTTGGCATTTCTTTGAGTCTAAATATGTAATTTTCTATCTTTCTGAAGGCATAGATTGTGTTCATCGCCATCTGTGGGTGAAAGCTGTATTCTTCACATGTTCAGATCCACATGAAATACTAAAGATTTGGATGTAGGAAGGAGAATTTCTGCCCGAACCTCTTCCCTCCTCAGTCTGCCAGCAGGGGATTTTTAATGTGGGATCTTCTTGGGGAGCTATTTAATATTATTAAGCAATAATTGTTTATTATTAAGACTACGTGGACCAGTAAGTCCTGGGGCTTGAGTGATGCTGCAGTACTTACATAAGATACTGGCCACTAAAAATTTTAACTTTAAGCACATATCTGCTTTTTTACTCCAATGAACTCCATGCTGAACACTCAGACAAAAAGCTGAAAATATTGTTCCACAATAGACAACGAGGTAACTTCTGCTTTTAGAAAAAGAAGTCAGACTCCAGGCCACATACTTCCTTTGAACATTTTCTGACCACAACTGTTGGCGCTGGATCTTCCTAGCAGGAAACAGGGCCTTTCGCAGCATCACCGTGTGAGCAGTGCTGGGATTCATCAGCAGTGAGGAGGGTGAGCTTCGGAGTCTTGCACATTTTATACAAATCACAAAATAGTGGTTGATCACAGAACCCTGACTACTTCCCCAGGTGGCTTTGAAATTCTTTCTGTTGCCTAATCACCGTTGCAGCCATAACTAACAAAATAGCAGAACAGCAAAAGAAAATTCCTCTTGCTCCTTCTCCAAACAAGAAGTCCCATGAACCACCCTGGGGCAACCCATCACCGCTATAACGTTTCCTTTTTTTTCCTGCAAAAAGCTGTCAATTTCCGAAGGAAAAGAGTCCTCTTCCAGACTTTCAGTCCAAAAGGAGATTGATTTCTCCAAAGGATTTATATCAGTTCTCTTATCTATAGTTTCTCTTAACTTTATAGCTTTTGTCTCTGTAAGTTTCCCGAGGGACATTCCACAACACTTCCTGCTGCAGATTTTCACCAGTGCCAAAGAGACATGAAGTTACACCCATAACTTCCTTAGACAGATTCCTGAGAGAATGCATAATCCTTTTTTTCTTTTTTTTCTCTCTCATTTTTTTTTTTTGGCTTGACGTAACATGCTGAATATTTTTTAAGCAATAGACCTTTTATCAGTTTCTAAATGAGCAGTATGTAAGGTCCCCATATGGCATCTATTTTCTGCTTTCTGTTAAATATTCTGGGGGCTACAATGCCTCTCACCTTGCTGAGATTCCACTTTCTATCTAAGACTCATACCTTTAGCTAATAAAAATTGAAAGAAGGCCTCAAGCAGAGGTGTTGTCTTGTAAATTATTAACCTCTTTGGTCTTGTTTTGCAGAAAAGGACAGGTTTAGACTATTATGCTTGTGCAGAGCCTGACTACCTTCTCTCTCAAGGATTATAGCCTTCAGCAAGAAAGAAACGTGCAGAGGGTGTGAAAAAAAGGAAGTTGGAGGTGAAATGTGATGCTGACCTGGAAAGTGCTCTTTCTTTAAAAACATACTTTTATTAGTTACAAGGAGTTTCTTTCTCCAGTGTCAAATATTTACAGCAACAGTTACATCACTGTGACAAAATTGTGCTTCCAGTTAAATTCGGAATGCTAGCACAAGCTTCTTACAGCCCTTTTTACAGTAATACCTGCTTAGGGTATCCTTGAAAGCTATCTAAAGTTTCATCCTTCTCAAAGATCGTTCCTTGGTGTGTATTATACTTGATCCTCCACTCTTCTTTTCTTGAAATTTTTGAGCAAAAGTGAAGTGTTTGCTAGGACTTCCTCATTGTGGGTTTCCCTTAACTACGTAAGCAAGAAGTGAGGTTTTTTTAAGCAACCTGCAGTGTTGGTTGGAAAACTGTTTCAGTTTGAGAATGTCCATGCTTGGTCTGAAAAGAACAGATTTTGGCTATAGATCCTGAAGAACTGTCAAACAGATGTCAAACAGTTGCTGAAGTTTGAATGATGTAGAAATTGTCATAACAGGTCCACTCTCCAGTGTCTTCCTTCCGCTATGTGCTGCCTTCAGTCTTGCAAAGGATTTAAAAGACCTTCGTGGCTTCCATGGAGCTGTGCATGAGATGTATCAAAGAGTTTTAGAAATTACACTTTTGAAGCTTTGTTTCCATAAATAAGTTTCCATCTAATTTTGTTTCCATTAGTTTTAGTGAAAGTAATGCCAGAGCCACTGCCACCAGGAGCCTGTTGGGGCTTGCTGTGAAACCTTAGTCATGGTGTCCTTCTGATCCACCCTGGCAGGCCATAAAGCCACTGCTGGCTCCTGGCTTGCCCAGCCAGCAGTGAATACGAGGACACACGAGGGACTGTTGCTATGCCAGCGCTTCAGAGCTGCCATGACACGAGCTGCATGCTTCCAGTCCCACTGCAGAATGCTGCTCCACGCACAGCCCTCACAGGAAGGAAGAAATAGCAGCAATAGTGCTAGTGCTGGCTGCCAACCTGAGAAATGCACCGCACGCCATGGTTGCACTCACCTTTGCCTCCTTCCAACACATGAACTAGGCTGGTAATGGTAACAATTTACAAGGCAATAATTTTTAATTGCTGTCACAGATTAACAGCCACAGACCCAGAGGCATAGCAGAAGCTCAGCTATTATTCTTCCAAGAAATACCTCAACCATTTACTTGGCCCTACAGAAGGGGAAAAAATAAAAAAATAAAAAAGCCACTTATAAAGATTTATCTGAAATGTTCTGCTTGCCTAAGCAGATAGCTGGTATGAAGAGATCACACTTGGAAATATTTTCTGAAGACATGAAAGCAATCTTTGGCTTTGTAGATTGAAATGAAGTAGAGAGAGAGATGGAAATACTCACTTTCCTGGGTCCTTCCTTCATTACTCTTTCTCATGTTTTCTAACCTTTCCTAATCTAATTATTTTGCTGTTTTGCATAGTCATGAGTGCTGGGTAGGACTAGAGGAGTAACTAGATGGCATCTCTCTCCCCATACTGTATTTTAAGGTACTTTAGAGAGTTTTTAGAACACCCTTCTATCTGATGTCATTTGAACAGCTTTTTCCAGTAAGATTTATGACAGGTTCAATTTTAACTCCATTCCTTTTGCAAGTGACAATCTATTTCACTTTACTGAAAAGTAACATTAGAAGCAGCACCAAACCCAAAAATAATCTGAAGTTTTCTGGCAACAGGAGGAAGGCTGTAACGTAAGACAGGGAAAAAGTTTTCCTATGTTACTGACCTGCTCAGGGCAGGTGGGGACCTGCATGGCTCTCATGTAATTTTAGCCCATGCATTGCCTGGAAAGTGACATCTTACCATCCCCTGCTGAAGCCCGGAGTGCAGCACGCTGAGCTAACCCATCACACAGCCATCTTCGTGCTGTGCGGGATGGGGACAGGGCTGCCATAGCTCCTTCCTGGGAGGTTCCTTCACACAGTAAATGTGGTGACTTTGAGTCGAAGCAAATAGAGCTTGCTTGTCATGGAGCTGCTACCTGAGAATCCCAGCTGAGGCCAGGGTTAGTTCCTGTAGCTTTAAACATGACGTTTTATCTTCATGTTTTTCTAATTTCTTTCACTGTGAGCCGTTGGTATTGGAGTCAATCAGACACAGAGGTTTGTTTGTGAGGTTGTTCGTGTCTGTTGTCATGCTTCATTGGCTTTCTAGGCTGTATGATAGGATAGGAGAGGTAAGGTCTATCTTCTTCCTTCCTCTGCATTCATTGTCCCAGGATGGGATTAACAACACCCCAAATTTATTGCTTCAAAGATGTTTGCAAAGCACTTTGTCATTGCTTGTTGTGTTGGCAATTACCATAGGCTTGGAGCAGAGATCTGGGGCTCAGCACCATCACCAGGCCTTGGGAAGCAGAATGGCAGCTCAGCACAGTCCCACCTCTGCCTCACCTCCCGCCTGAGCGAAGGACAGGAGATTTTGGATGTTTTTAAGAAATGTGGCACTCCTGCAAAGATCCCCTCCTCATCAAAAAAAAAGTTGTGGTGCTGCCAGGCAGCGTGGGCTGGCTGTGAGACTGAATGTGGACAGAAAGGTCTCATTCTGTGGCTGTACAGGTGGATGACTGTTGTGCTCTCAGGTATCAGCTTGAAGCTTACCAGACCTGACACCTGAAGTGGTATTTGGCTGAAATACCTTCAATGCACATTCTTGCTGAGGTGATGCAGGAGGGAGAACATGGGCAAAGGCCAGAGGTCCTACATGATCTTTTTTGGATACATCTTTCAGTAGCTTGGGAAGTTCCAGAGTTAAGACTGCATTTGGGTTACTGTGCTCAGTAGACTCAGACATTTACATCTTCTTAATTTCTTTTGGTAGCCTCTTTAGACGTACGACCTCCAAAATACCCTGCAACACTGAGTTCCACAATTTAATTTTGGGAGGGGGGAGAGAGGAAACATTTCCTCTTCTTTTTCTACGTCTGCTACAGAAAGTCTTTGCATTGTGAGAGGGAATAATCATTCCCAGGCAGACTTGTCCCTGCTTGCTGCCTGTGTCCTTCTAATGTCCTAGCCCAGTGCTGGACTAATGCCAGTAGTGGATTAACATGCATTTCCTTAACGTGGGGAAGTGGGATGTCACATGAATATTATCTTTGAATCGGCTCTGGCTGGTTTTGCCAGCCATCTGCCCAAATTCTGCAACAACAGTCATTTGTTTAGGCTGAATGTGGTGCTCTGGCTCAGGCTTACTCCCTCCACTCTAACCAGTACATCCAGCCCAGAGTGCCTGCAAACCATGTAAAGCACTGAATTCATGGTTTTGTTGTGTGTCAGGAGGAGAAATCTCACGGAGAGAGGCCTGCTTCAAAATGGCCGGTGGCCTTGTGCTGAGGGCTTACACACCAGCAAGGCAACAGTCCCCGGGCTAAGCAAGATCTTGGCCAAGCATCCCACAAGCACCCTGAATGCCAGCTGCTGCTGCCCACAAGGCTCTTCTCTCTTAATTCTGAGTGGAGAAGCCTTTATCTCAAAGCTCCTGCAAAAAAATAAAAAGTATAAAGAAATAAATCTACCTTTGCAATTGCTACCCCAACTCATGCAAGCAACCTGTCCTAGATCTGCCCCCCCCATGTTGAATTATGGATCCGTGGTCAGGCTTGCATGTACGTTTTGAAAAGATGCTTCTGAAAATCTTCTAGTGAGGCCAGCTAGAAAGGCTATAATTTCTGCAGGAAAACCATATGAACTATGCTTCTTAAAGGCCTAGCTGTTGTGAAGTGCGGTAATTGCCAACATGTGTATCTTGCTTTCAAGCTTTAATTCAGCCAATTTCAGTTAATAAACTGGATTATGTATTTGTTACAGTACTCTGTTTAAAAGAGAAATCACATTTATAATAATCACATACAAGTGGAAGTCATTTTCTTTATGTTTTATCAGTTGTTCATGCATCTAGGATATTCCTTTTATTTCAATTTCACTGAAGCAAGAATTATTTTAGTTCAGAGTACGATTAAAAACTAGTTAAGTTTGTTTGCTAAGTAGTGCAGATGAAGTGAGAATTATTGTTGCCCTGTATCAGACCTATTCTGGGGTTTCTGCTGATGAGGAAAGCTGGCAAGCTCTGGGCCTGCCCACAGACCTGGCCGTGTGCCACAGGACTTTGGGGCTGTGCTTGGAGCTACAGCCTGGGGACCAGCATCACCTTACTTTCCTTCCTTGTCTCAGTCTTTCCCAGAGTGAGTGCATGTTTCAGACTTCTGGTAGATCTAAATGCTGCTGTCACCCAGTACAGCCCTGCAAGCAGTGTTTTTCAAACACTGCTCTCCGGATTGCATCATTCCCATGCAGACCAAGCCAAATTAACGTCTTTTTAAAATCCCTATTACAAAAGAGTAGGAAGGGTGTACATAGGAGTTTAAAGGAGCAAGGACTTGCTGCCAAAACTGACGGAGAACTTAACATCATAGTCAATTGTTTTTAACAGTTGCAAAACAAAATGTTCTTTTTTCCAGTTCATTTAAGTTTTATGACGGGCTTAGCCTAAACTATGATTGCATTACCAGAAGGAGGTAAATACTGATGGATTTTCTGCTGGAATACATAATTTTTTTGTTGTTGTGCTTTAGCTTTCATGTGAAGAATCATTTTAATTGATCTAGTTTTCACCTAGTCAATATACATTATGTTCTCTGTCTATTTCCCGTGTTTCACAATCCCAAAAGAAATGTTTAACCACACAGAAAGACTTCTTAATATTTGTTTGCTGTTGCTCCCCCAACTTCCAAACTCCAAGCAAGCAGAACAACTGTGAGATACCCTAACTCCCTTGGAGAGGCACCTCGCTTCACGGATAGCTTTGCTGACACCAGTGGATGTCCTTGTTATGTCTAGCAGCAGCTATCAGACAGATTTATCAGCCCTGTGAGATTCTGGCAGTTCCAACAGGGTCACCGGCCTGAAAGGAGTACAATTGCTCATGGAGTTTATATGGTCACAAGCCCAACAGAAGTGGGATAAAACTGAGGAAAAATTGAGAAGAACCTGTGATAAAAGCTAAATAGCTGTGAACTCAGACACTGCAATCTGGCCCTTGTTCACAAACAGTGCTGTTGAATGATGCAAAACTACTGCAAATGTTTTATCATATAAAATAGAAAAGCAATCTTCTGCATCTGAAGATCATCTGCGTATTCCGGGATGCTTCATACTTACAGCCATTAAGGCCACACCCCAAAGAGCTCCAAATCAGTATTTGCAGATACCATCTCAGCTTTGCTGCAGAAATTGTTGCAATAGCTTTTATGGACAAAGTGAAAATACTATGTCTTGGGTTTTTTTCAGCTACAATGTTATGAGGGATTTTCCTTCAAAGGATTTAATCCTAATCATACCATGTCCCTCCAAACTGTCCTACTTGTTCTGTTCTTTCAAAAGAATCACCTGACAAGCATTTACCCTTGTGTTTGCTAAACAGTACAGTAGGAGCTCAGTTAAAATGCAGAACTAATCTCACAGCATTTCCTTTCGTTTCAGCTAGTTTGTTGTTTCGTCATCTTTATTAAGTGCTTAAGAGGCCTTGGTCACTGTTGTACCATTCAAGGAATAGGAGTTAGTTAAGCTCCACATCTAAAACTAATAAACTTGTCAAAATCTATAGGATCTGATAATAAACAGCAGGTTGTTTTGTGATAATAACTCCATCCTTACAGAAAGCTGCACTTCATAAAACCTGAATTGAATTGTCTCGTATGCCTAATTACTGGGAATAAAGATGCTAGGCACCTGGGAGACTGGCTGTGGGAAACAGTAAGAGCATGTAAAGCTCTGCAGCTCTGTCAGAAAAGCAGAGCTTTCCAGTTCTGTCAGAAAACATAGTGTTGTTGTGTAAAGGCCGTATGTGGCTAGTGAGGGAAAAGCTATCTGGATCTTAAGCGGTAATGTTTGGTTCCTGTGAACAGCAATTTTAAAAAGACAAAATTGATCTCGGGCATTCAGCTCAGAGGCTGGAAGACAAACAGTGGAAACATGGCACTCCAGCTTCTTCCTCCTTCGAGGTGTTTCCCCAGCTTCAGGTTGCTCATGACACGAGTGCAGAGATTATTACTACTGTTGATCACACTGTTTGCTGCTCTCTGATTGCACTGGTCTTACTTTTTGCTGCTCTGGCAACACAGAGCAGCCCTAAGCACTTAATGCTCTCGCCAAGAGGCTTATACCAGCAAGGGACAGGCAGAACGCCCCTGTGAGACTCTGTGCTGTGTTACTGTAGGGCCTACAGTATAGGCCATTCTCACTGGCTTTTGTTATTCAAGTTCTCAATGCAAGGGTCCACCTGGATGCCCAGCTAGTCTGTGAGGGTCAAGCAGAAGCCAGGACACAGGAGGACTCTTTCCTACTTGCGGCTCGTGAGAAATCATCTGCTGAAGGTTGAGTATGACTAGAGGAAGAAGAAGGAGCTACAAAGGGTGAGATTAAGAGCCTGGGCTTTGCCTTATGCATGTTTCCCTTCATATGCACAGCATATGAAGGGTCTGTGGTAAGAGCCTCCAAAAGCGTGTAAAGTGTGTCTGAAACACTAACAACCCAGGCTACGAAGATCTGGTTGTACACAGAGTTGTCCTGATCTTGGTCAAGGTCCATGGAAAGATACTCAGCTTTCCATTTGATCAAATGACAGTCTCTGCACAAGTGTTGGGTTAGAAGGCTGTTTTGTTACCTCTGGGCTCGTTAGATTACGGAGTTATTACAGATGGAGGCTGTTTTTTTTTTCCTGATTCTTTTTTTTTTTTTTCTAACTCAGACAAGAAAAGTGAAGTCTAGCAGAAACAAGTTTCTTATCTCCACACTTCTAGGTGTCTAAGCAGATCTTACTGACCTTCTCAGGCAGTACACACAGATTCAAGCTGATCCAAAGGGTTAAATATGAGTCTGTTTATGCACATTGCCCTTGGAATTTCTAGTATAGAAATCAAAGATGGCTTTGTCTTGAAGAGTGAGGGAAGTAAGGATTAAATTTTAGTAGTCTTACTTTTTTTTTCTTTTTGTTCTTTTTTCTTTTTCAATTTCTGTTCTTTTTTTTTTTCAACTAATGAGGCTGTGTCCCTTTAAACTGTGTCACTTTAAGTGGGAGATTCTAAAATGTGAAGATGAGGAAACACCAGAAATAAGAACTTTAACTGTTGTATGAAGCTAGTTTTACAGCATAAATGCAGATAATCTAGAGAAGTGACAGGACTTGCCTGTAGTACAGGTCTTGTTGAAATAATTAGCACTAAAGAGAAGACGCTTTGAAGAGCAGAGTACTGATTTGCCATGAAATATTCATTTCTAGTAAGTCATTTAAATTAGAAGTGTCAAAAAGGGAAATTGTTCCAAGACTTCTCACAAAGTCTGTTGAACATTTAGTTGGGAAAAAAAAAAGAGGAGAGGAGAAGGAAGAGTTGTTTTATTTTTGCTTTCTTTTTTAACTTAAAGCCTAAGCTGGAGCTTACCATGTTTGTATTATCGATGAATTCCTTGATATTTCTCTTACAAAGTCATATGAAGCTGATCAAAACTCAGAAAGAAATGTTTGAAATTCGTACCTAAGTCCTTTCTCTCATTCCAGCAATGTGTATTGTGGGATATAAAGTAATACGAACCAGCAAGACAGCCACAAGTGTTGGTTAAAAACTGTTCTGGAAGATTTATTACCACCTAAAGCATGAGAAATTCTTCTCAGTTGACTGACTTCATAGTAATAAGATCTCAATTAAAAAAAAAAAAAAACCATACTGTGACAATGTTTGAAAAAATTCCCTTTGTACTGCGTTGTAACAGGCTGCCAGCCAATGCCATCCACATGTCTGTTTGGTAGCTGAAAAGATTTTCAGTGTGTCTTCTTATTAAAATGAGACATTTTATATATATTTCAAAAGCATCTTGTCATTTTAAATCAGATTGCATACATTTAATTTTACTTTGAAACGGAAAACAAAGTTCACACCATTTATAGATTGGCTTCACTCCATATCACTAACTTTTTCTCCCCCTCTTCAAGCACCTTGCAGCAGAAACTCTGCTATGCCACCAAATTTAAGCAGAACTTCTTAGATTAAATGGGTCTATGTGTATACAGCAGAAACTGGAGGGCACAGCAGTACAACTCTATTTAAGGACAGGCCCTCAGCAGTTACACGAACCCAGAGTCTGGAATTTGCCTTCCCCTGTGAGCTGAGCTGAGCTCACGTGGGCCTCAAGTTCCTCAGAGTGAATGCTTTGCCCACAAGACAGGAACAAGCCATGGGAACAGTCAGATAGTCATTGCACCATGAGCAAATGGAAAACTACAGGGGTAAGGATGTCTTGTGTCCTTGACCTGTATTTTCGGTCGTTCAGCAATCTGTTACCATCAATAATTCTTACTTGTGTTGTAACATCTAGGAGCTCCAGTGTGGGTCAGGACTGTGTTATCCTTGGTGCAGTACACAGACCCAACAGACCTTTTTTATTTGGGATGCATTTGCCACGACCCATAGACACTGGCAGCAGACTGGCCTCTGGCTGATTCTCATGAAAAATCTACATCACAGCCAGAGGTGCTGGGTGTCTGGCTGCAGAGCACCACCACAGTGTACAGTGAGGAACTCTGGAAAGACCACATTCAGCCTTAGGAGAGACCACGTCTCCCTCCCTAATCCAGAGATCCCATCTTTATGGCCATCCAAGAGATTTCTACAACTGTTCATCAAGCATGCAAGAAGTATAAGATTAAATACTTCAAACTCACTGAACAGCTTTTAGTTTCCTGGGGAATTTCCAACCAGATTGCAAGAAGATATTGAACAAGGTCCTTCTATTTTGGAAACAATCTTTTTCTAGAAAACAGGAAGTTTTCCTTTCTTATCTTCTCTGCAAATCATTTCTTCAGATCACTGAGCAGACTATTACAAAAGTATTTCCTTATTTCCAACTGTTAGCATTCATTTATAGTTTTCTGCATCCCACGCAGCTTGCCAGCTTTCCTTACCTTCCTCTTCCGCTTTCAGTAAAGGGCAATCTTTCCCTCCAGAGCTGTCACACTGCAGACAGAGCCAGTCTCCTTCCCAGCAATGCTCCTGAGTAGAATGGGCACAAAGGAGTCTTCTGGAGCGTCGCCTCTCATGGGCAGGACAAAAAACTGTTATGGACAACATCATACAAAATTCTGCCTATCTTTCTCAGAGTGTTACAAGTATTGTACACATGCATATTAAAGATGATTATTTTTTAGCTAGCTATTCACCTGAATGGCTTTGAGTACTACTTGAATAGCATACAAGAAAAGAAACAAACTCTTTGAAAGGAAACTCGCTGTTCTAAGCCAATACACAGACATCCCTTTCTCTATATAGCATAGAGCCATTATAAACATATGGCAAAATAAAAAAATAAAGTAATATTAATGAAAAGACTTGATAGAAGTCACTCAGTACGTTACTTACATCACTACTTACGGGATAAGAAAAAGGAGAGTAACTTTTCCAAATTAATTATTAAAGTTACAAAACCTTTATCATTGTGTTGATTTTGCACCTTTCAGGTACATTTATAAGGCCCATCTGTTTTGATGACAAATAAATGATTACTGTGTTTGCATGGTGTTATGTTCGCAGGACAGGCAGCTCTGGGTGCTCAGCGTACCTCTCGCAGGCATCAGATGCTGTCGACATTTCCATATGGAATTCACTGAGTCCCGCTTGCTGGATCCACCACCCTCGTGGCTCTGCAGTGCCGTGTTCCTCCTGTGGGCAGAGTGAACAGACAGTGGCATCACCCCTCTCGTGCACCTGTTCTGGATGTATTTACTTGTGCTTTACCTCTTTTGCACATGCTAAACCCGGGGTCCTACAGAACAGGGAGACTGAGAGGTTTAGCAGAGTGCTGTGGAGAGTATTTTGCAACACAGGAGTATAAAAGCACAAGTTTTAATGGTTATGACTAGAATTATAAAAATGCAGAACAATAAGAAGTAAAACAAGAAGTTTAATTGTTTTTATTATAACTGGCAATTTACTAAGAAGCAGATTGCTCTTAATGAAACTACTCATATGAGTAAAATGGGCAGAAATCAGCTCTATAGCTCTCTAAGGCTGAAATCTCATCACTTCGGTTAATTTGTTATTTATCCAGAACATTTTGTTTATTACCTTATTGTCCTTCAAATGTAACTCTCTCTTCTGATATGATTGCAGAACCCAGATGTACAAATTTAAATAATTCAGTGGATGCTGCTCTCTGTAATCAGAATTTCAAAAAGGGTCGTGGGTACTTTTTCTAAGCAGGTTGCCAGAACAGCCCTTCTCTTCTGGCTGCTCTCTTAAATCACAGTCATTGTGTGCCACCCAGAGTTGGGACAGCAGAGCCAGGGCACATGACGGGCTGCAGGGGAGCAGGAGTCACCGCAGCCCCTGTGTATCGAATCACATCCCCTTACATTTTCCACCAGAGATAAGTGACTTTAAATACAGCTAAATAATAAATGACTTCCTGTGACAAAACACTGGGAGGAAAACAACATCCCTAGCAGTAACAGAGAAAAAGTGTGTGGCAGAAAACTGATACTTAATGTGGTGCACAGGCTTACCTATATGTTTTATTTACTTATGACTCACTTCCAAACAAATTGTTTCTCATCCTGTGAGGGACAAGGGGAGAGAGGGATAAAGAATGACCACCGAGTCCCAGCTTATCTTGCTGGCAGCTCAAACAACCTCACCTCAAAACATTCAATGCTAAGTTGTCCCTCTTCTTTGATTGCTTCTAATGGGACTGACATTCCTTCTCCCCTTCTGTGTGTGATAACGCTCTGTATTTCCATGTGCTCAACAGTATTTTTAGCACATATTGCAATTCCCTAGATGGGAAGCAAAACCACAATGTTGTATCTCAGTCCAATGGTATCACTTCAGACTGCTGCCATGAGCTGGTACTTAAGTCATACATCCTTAATTATATCAGATACATACTAGGATCACATTCTTTGCCCCAGAAGCTTGCTGTGGTATGTCATGCGTCAAATTACACTGCAAGCACAAAATATTCTCTGTACCTTCTTTGGGCAGTTCTCACAATACACAGCCTATGTGAGCATTTCATTCCTGTGCTGTAGGCAGCTGGGTGCCAGAAGTGGATTTCAGCTCCAAATCCCAGGTTGAAATGGTCCCTGTCTGAGACTCCCCACAGGTCAATCTTGCAATTTTGACGCCCTTTGCTGTACAACACCTGCATCGGAGGGGTGAATGCCAGCCTTGGGGCTGTGCCTGGCCATAGGCACGGCAGAACCGCTGGGCACAAGCCCTGCTGCTGGCCCTTGCAGCACCAGGATGTCTTTTCACGAATGACCTACCACCCTTTGGCTCTCCCTAATTACAGCACAACCAGCTCTGCAGGCGACCATCCCTGCAAACACCAGGGACAGGGAGCGGTGGAATGGCAGCAGGTAGCTGGAAGGTGGGAAGGGCAGACAGCTTTCTTCAACACCACAACCGGTTTATGCTGCCTGAAAGCATTCACGGTGCTACAGCCTGTGCTGACTGTCAGCAGCACAAACAACTTACAAAGGAAAAACCCAGCTTATATTAATCTCACTTGAAGACAGGCACAGAAGAAACTCTCGGGAGCTAGAAAGCTCCCACGCTAAGAAAAATGTTAGGAAATAATATGCAAACTCTAATTTTTCATTTATCTTTTCAAAAGCAAAGGATTTCTACAGAAGAACCCCTTGTAAGCTGGGGTTTTTATTTTTTTTTATTGTAAACTAAATTTAACATTTTGAAATTCAGATTTATACAGATTTTAAATGAACAAGATTTGTCTCAACCTCCAGGCCTGTAGAGTTAAGAAAGCGGACGCCCAAGTTTTTTGCAAATAAGCTTTTAGAGAAATAGTTCACAGAGCACATAACGACCAGAAAATGTTTGCTATTTTGCAAGGACAGCTGTAGCAGGAGGGGAGGAGACCTCCTGACAAGGTTCCCATCAAAAGATGACATGAGCTGTGTGACCTTCCTAACAGCATAGTGGAGTATTTGTTTGAAAAGCAAGCTCCTGCTGGCATGATTTCAAAACCTGACCATAAATTAGTTCTCATCCACAGCTGTCTGAAACCCAAAGAAATTGACTCAGGTTCTTCACATTGCTTCATTCTGATGGGAAGGCCTAAAACATTTGCATGTCATGATTACCATAAGTGTGTGTTGTTGAATCTTGGCCATTAGAAGCTTGATATGGTATCATTATGTGTTATTTTGACACAGCTGAACATAATACGGAGTAATTTTTAAAGGAAAAATTACTGATGAATACCTCTGTAAAGAGGTACAGCCAATGAATGCTGAAATTCTGTCATTCTTCAGAGGAAAAAAGATTGAGCAGTGAGTGCGTTGCATTATCTATGAGCAAATTCTTCAAATTTATGGTTTTGTGACTGGTCTTTATTCATATCTGGGGCTATTTGAATTCAGTGGAATTAAGGGATCTAAACTTAAAAACATTTGTCTGTAACCATTTTGGTAATTTCTCTTTTACAAACAGATGGAGCGTTCCCCTCCAAGAGGCGTAGAATAAAGAAATCAGGATGCGCGTTAACTTGTATAGGCACAAGAGCCTCTAATAAGAGCAAATTGCATACTGGAAAAAATACAGCTATGGATTTGAAGATAGTATTAAGTTCAACTGAAGCCTTATTGCAGTGTTTGCATCCTGTAATTATTCTTAAAATCTAGAAAATGAATTAAAATCAAGAGCTCATAATAGGGGATACTTCTGATTCACATTTGAAGAGATCTGTGAGTAATTATGTGTGGTTTGCCTCCGTTTATTACCAATGGAAACTTGTTCTCAAGGCAGGTCCCTGACCAGGTAGAACCCTGCTGGCTGTTCTCTCTCCCTTCCTGTTTTCCAGGGTACTTACAAAAGAAAGCGAGCAGACTTATGTCAAGTTTGTATTGACCTGCCCTCTGCTGCTGCTGTTGGCAGGACATTCAGCATGACAAGTCCTGTGTTTTATAATCTCCTGGTTTTATTTGCTATTCTACCAAAATTCAGATTTGTTAACAATGGGATGTGGTAGAAGACATTTCTTTACACGTGTGAGATGGAGCAACTGTGTACACCTGTGAATATATCTATTTAGTTTGGTTTATCAAGTCAAGGGCAGCTTTTAGCCATTCAAGCAGTGCTGTGGATCACTGAACATAACTTGTATTGGTATACATCATATTTTTTAACTGTGATGTCTTAGACTTTAATACTCAGTAAATACGACGGTGGATGTTGGGCTGTTCCCTGCAGTAATCACCGCAGAGGAGGAGGTCACAGTAATCACGGGGAGGAGGCTCTTCCTTACCTAACTGGTAGCAGTAGAGGCCCTCTATGGTGCTGAGGATTTTGTTAGCAATATGTCATTGCTTTGGTGATGTTGTGTTCAGTTCAGGTGTTTTCTCTCTCTCTCTTCTGTGGTGAATCCATTAGGATAGTACTATTTCACCAGAAAGGAGTGTTACTAACAAATACTGCCAGAGGATACTGCCCTTGGGTTATTGCTACAGTGCTGTTGCTTGTCTTCTTACTCCCCACTGATCAGAGCAGTAACGTTGGAGAATGGAGGAGGGAGGGAGGTGATGTAGTAAGCTTTTGCATAGGTAGAAGAACCTAAAACATCTGCAACCACTGCATAAATAAGCCATTTAACACCTTTAAAGGCTTTAACATACTCTATTTTGGGAATAAAACTAGCTTCTGTGCTGACAGCTTACATGCCAGGTTTCAGCTTGATGCAAATTTGAGCGTTCCTGGATAAAAACTGCGAAAAAGCAGGAGTTTATAAACACTACCTGATCCTAACTGACATTCCAAATAGATGGTACTTAGACTGCAGTATTTAGTACACTACTTCATACACTGGAAAGATGGAAAGTAATCTCCTTCTTTAGAAGTGCTGCACCAAGAATATGGTTGGGTCACCTGAAAGGCTATTATAAATAGAACAACTTGGCAGAATACAAATGGCATTATAACTTGGCGCCACTGTCTTGGGAAGGAGTCCACTCCTGTGATCTCCAGTAAATCAGATACCTCTGTACTCAATAACAGCAAATTCTGCAATATCAGCTAAAAATCTGGGAGATGGTGCTATATGCACAGTTACTCCCTCGCCCCTCTCCATTCCTTGTGGCATGGGGCAGATCTGCTCCCATCTCCTCATCTGCCTTTTCTGCTGGGCAGAGGCTCACAGGAAGCTCTGCAGGACCCCTCTTCTGCTCGTTTCTTTTCCCAGAGAGGTCAGGGGGAGCAGTGCAGGGTGGAAGAGTGAGATGGGCCCCCTCCATCATCCAGAGGCAAAAGGAAAGTCATGGTCTGCTCGCAGACCAGCACTGGCTAATGACGCTATGAGGCAAAGCCAGTCCAGAAAAAAAGCTTTCAGATTTATTTTTGGAAGACAGAGTTTTCAGTTTCAAGACTAGTAATGGTTTATATAGGGACCTGGCATAGCTGTTAGCTTCAGTATCTCTTATTTATACATAAAAAGTGTTTGGGATGCCAGAATTCTCTTCTGCTTTGCTGTGTGTCTCAGGGACTCCAGTGAGTGTGGGTCTGTAGACCCAGCGGGAGTCTACAAGATCATATAGAGGTGAAGAACTTTGTGAAAAATGCTGGAAGGTTTATTTTTGAAGGAGAACAAGTGCAGGAAAAGCACAAAGGGGAAACATTTCTTAAAAGAGAACTACTCAGGGAGAAGCCTTACTATCTAGAACAATTCTTGGCTTTTACCAAGTTTCTATCACTAGAGTTAAACACTTTCTCTTTTATAGAGGAATTCTGTCTAGGACAAGGGCAGAAATCGTGGTTATTAATCACTGGTTGGACACTCTCTGAACGTGATAACTGAAAGCCACAGAAGCAGAACAGCATTATTTGTTCACTTAGTAAGTAAATTCACCTGACGCTACACGTAGTTGTGTTAGCATCACTCCTTTCATTCCACACACACCAATGAGACTTTGTTGTGCTTTAAGTTTGAACAGGAGGTTTACTAGAATAGAAAGTGTTTAGGAAGGAACGAGTTCTGGTTGAAAATGAGTATTTCTGTGAGAGCAGGGAGCTTTTGGTGCCAGTCTGCACAGTCCAAGGACACATCCTGCTGACTGCTGGCACAGCTGCAGCAGCATGTGAGGAACAGGATTTGGGGGAAAAAATATCTGAGGGGTGTCCTGCACTGCAAGAAAAGGGCTATGAGCATCCAGCAAGAAAGGTTCCCCCTCCGCTTTGGGTTCCTGTAGACTTGTGGCAACAGATGAAAAGCAGGCTGGCCTACCTCAGAGCTGCCTGAAAAGAAAGGCAGGAAAGGAGCAGCAAGAGCAGCACCTTGCAGTGGGTGAGACCACTAACTGCCCCTGCCCTCTGATTTCAGGTACTGCCATGTCTGCCAGGCCTTTCCTCCCTGTGAGATTAGAGACCTCTACATGTTGCTCAGACTTCTCTTCCACGCATAATAGTTAGCCATTGGCTGTCTTTTTAAGAAACAGGAAACACGATGAGGCATTTAGACATGACAAAGGGAATACCAGATAACGCACGCATTAAAGGCATTAGATGCTCGACAGCCTGCAAGCATCCAGCTCTTCATCCTGCCAGAACTAACATATGAGATTGGCAGGGCAAGTGACATAGAGACAGCCAGTTTCCAAGATACGCGAATTCTTGCATACATGATCTGATCCCAGACTTCCTGCTTTCGAAGCTCGGGCTCGGAGCTGGGAGCGAACAGCCCGCCGCAAAGCCCGCGGCGGCAGCAGGGCGGCAGCAGGACGGCGGGCGGGGAGCGCCGCGCGGGCGCTGGAGGGAGCTGCTGCCCCGAGGCGCTGGGAGGGAGAACGGCAGTGATCCAAAGCGAGCTCTCGCTCCAGCTTGAGAGCGTTCTTTCTTTCTTTCTTTCTTTTTTTTTTTTTTAAAGCAAAACAGGGTAGTTTAACCAGAAAGCAAAAATCTGCAAAGCCATACCGAAAAGAAATCTTAATTCTAATTAGTATTTTATAGTTTTACAGGTCATATGGTGGCAAAGGTACACACTTTCTGAATTAAACATTATATCCTGCCTCAGCCCGTCTCCCCTTTAGCATGGCATATTTCATTTTTTATTTAATGTTCAAATAGAAATTGGCTAAAATCTTGCATCTACTATCTGCCTCCATCCCATTTAAAAATAACTCCCAGGTCAGACATGACGAAGACACAGTGTATCATCTGCGAGCCTCAGCTTCTGTCCCTGGCAGCACCTGGGGGAAGATGCTGCTGCTACCACATCTCTTAAGAGTTTAAGTGAAGTTAACCAAAGATTGAAGTTTTAAGATTGAATATAGTGATTAGAATATATTCAGGACAAAAGCAATTTCCAACTAATGTCAGATTTCTGGAGAGGAAAATCAGAAGCCTTATTAAAGCTTACGTATTTACCAAGTTGGCTCTCTTCTCGTGGTGAATGTTACTCTCACCGTAAGTTTCTTCTAGTGTTATCACAGATTACCTCACTCTGGACATCACTAAAATATTCACAGTGTTTTTAAAAATAGAGGCTAATTATTTCTTTCAACCCAAAGGTCCTGTTCCCTGACAGGGGTAATTTAAAATTCAGCTTACTCTGGTAGACCAAAAAAAAAAAAGTTAATCACTGACCTAAAAAATCAGCTGTTGCCTAGGCACCAGTGACCACGAGCCTTTTACAGTGTGCTAGTACAAGTGCTGTAGTGCACCAGTCAGCGATGACAAGGAACCTGAAATGGAAATGTAATGATGCTGAAAGGACAGAACTGCTTATCAGCTCTTCCCTCTCTGTACTAGGAATGCACAAGCTGGATGTATCCCATCTGATGGCGCATCTTCAATCGAAGGTTTGTCATTTACCAAAGAGAAAGCCAAAACTGAGTATCTGACAAGCCAAAACAACAGCTGGGTAACCTGCATGTAAGTGCCTCAAATGGATTAGCTGAGGAGTTATCTACATCACTTTCCTAAACGTTTATAAACACTTCAAAAATGGGGATTCCCAAACACTGGAGGACAGCCAAAGGGTAAGTGAGACCCATAGGTCAGTACAGCTAATATTAGCCATTGGGGAAATCATGCATACTTAGCTGGGGAGAGTTTGAGCATATCCTGCACGTGTACTCCTGGAAAAGAAGCTCTTCTACCCTGCAGATGAAGGCATATGATCCAGGAATGGAAAGCTGGCCTAAGACAAGCTAAAGTTTGACAAAAAATTCCTATTCCTAGCAGGAATACTAAACATAATTGATCTAGCTTGTCAGCAATGGTAGATAGATTTACAATTGTTTGGATTCTGTAAGACACCATTCTAAGACCTTCTGCCTTAGCCTAAATTCAAGGGAAATGGATAGCTGCCAGCAGGGGAGGTACAACAGAGTGGGGTCATCCCTCAAGTGCTGGGGCTGTGCAGTCTCAGAACAGGTATGGGGCAGATGTGACCTTCCATCTTCCTTACTGGGTGATGTGGGCAGGTGGCATGGGAGGGTAGAGCAGCTCGGGAGTTCAGAAGTCACACAGTCTCTGGTTTTGATACAATTCACACAGCAAGTGTGGTGAGCCCTCTAACTGAGTTGGCAGAGTAACAGGTGGATTTCAGTGGAATCCTGCCTGAGTTCTGCTAAAAGGTCACTGAGAAAGATGTTTCTTTGTAGAACGTTTCCATTTCAATGAATCAGGTCTTTCTGTTGAAACCAAAATGTTTTGCTGAAAACCTGTTTTGTTGGAAAACTCCCAACCATTTATTTCTCTCCTACTCCCAGAGAGAGGAAATGGATTGTCTCCAGCTTTTGCTTCCCCTTTCGATGTGTCAGCCCTCCTATGCTTCCTCTTGTGCCCACTCAGGGTCCATTTCATAAAGCACACATCTGTTAAAGGGTCCAAATATTTTTGTACTAGGAAGTGTAAGATCTTCCAAGAATGAAGAGGAAGAAGTACTGCCCAATAGAAAGACACAGTACAGCTGTGTGATGAGTGTGTATCACCAACGAAACAAAAGTTCAGCCTATCTTTTCTAAAGGACAAAGACCACTTCAATTCCTGAGCTGCCAGCTTGCTTCAGGGTTCTTCGACATTCCTGCAAAAGCCAGTAAAAAAAAAAGCCAAAAAATGAAACAACACCATAACGGGCCAAAACCACCGCTAACATTCCTGCATTCAGCCAGGGCTGAATTTGGCTATGGTTGAATTTTAACTTCTGACTGTAGAGGAACATGTGACCAGATACACTCAATTATTTGTCATGAAAATACTAGCCAGGAAATATAACCTTTTTGTGTGTGTGTGTATCATTCCTAAATGCCAGTCTCTGCGAGCATATCTATTACTTGTAAGCATTTACTAATCATTTGTGAACAAATGTTAGCAGTTAGGTTTCTTTCCATCTGTCATTCCTGTGGCTGCCTGTGCTCGGCCACGTCATTGCAGAGATGTGCAGTTGACTTTTTCCCCTTCCTGACAACTCAAACTCTTTAGATAGAAGGAATATGTTTGAGAATTCTAAAATAAGTTGACAGGATGGTCTCCTGCTTGAAAGGACCGATGCCCTGCTAAGATAACATTATTCTCCCATAAGTATGCACTGCCTGCGTGTCGTCTGTCCCTCCCTCCCCCCCGTAGTCATTCAGGGGACATGACTGTGGTTTACGTATGCTTATCTGAGCCAGCAGTGGGTCATGCCAGCATGGGGTCCAGCACAGGCTGCAAACTCATCCAGGAACCAGGCAGCATGTACTTGGCATGAGGAACAGCTTGTGATTGAACCCTACCTTCCCCCCACTGCCCACAAAGGAGGGAGCTGGCACCACGCAATTTAAGATTTTTAAGCCACTCACATGGGATTGAAAAAGCAAGAAATGGGTCTTTGGAAGGATAAAGGAGAGAATGTTCCAGATGGAAAAGCAACCACTGAGCTAAGCAAAAGCAATATCAGCTTCAAAGAAGGAACTGGAAATATGGAAGTTGATGCAAACAAATAGCCTGCAAACACTTTCATGTTAGAGGCAGTGAGTGGGCATGGCTCTTTGTCTAGGCTTTGAGACCACCTGCCCAACAGCTTTGCAAAGTCTTTTGACCAGGGGTTGCATATCTCTGTTAAGTTTTGCAAAGTTTTGGATGTTGTATATCTCAGAAATCTTGTCAGACAGACTATCCTGTTTTCTGACTGCTCCATTGCCCGCTACCCTTGTTTATTACTTTGGCAATGACTGATCGCACAGTTACAGGCATTGCCTCATTACACTCAGCACTGCTATAGCCAGCTAGCATCCATCCGTGCTAGCAAATTTAAAGCCAGTTTAGACGTGCCTTTCCCAGCTGTGGCTACTTCTTTGACTGTGGATGTATGAATTACATTGAAATACTTATGGTTAAACACCCTAGGCAACAGATGTGTGCTGGCTTTATTAGAAGTAGGAAAATGCATTTGTTTCTCCTTCAGTATGTGGTCCTTTTACTCTCACAAAAATAGGAACAGATTTTTAACAGCAGATTTGTGCCTATTTTTGTAATTGTCATGGGTCAAAATATTCCCCTGAATTATTTTAGTTCAATAGAACACTTCAGCTTAAAATAGCGCAGGATATTGTTCAATATTTCTGTGGACAGCAGCAGAAATTAATGTCTTGCTCTGGTGTTGCATTAGCTTTTTGTGAAATAATCTTGGTAAAAGGCTATTTCAGTATTTTTGAAGCTATCAAAAATAAGACCTTTACAGCTCGATGGAAATGGAGAAAAAGCATTATGAATTCATTTGTATACTTTCCTACATTTCTATTTCTCTCCGCTTGTTCTCTCTCTGCAGGCTTAAGGGAGCAGATCCTTCCATGTTTCCAGTTGGCATAGCTCCACAGAACAGCTGTGCCAATTACTTCCAGTTGAGGACTACCACTGGGCGTATAGCTGCTTGTACTGAAGTTGTTGCAATTACTATCATTATGTTATTTCTTGGCAAGGAAAGGAAAAAGATAAGTGAGTGTTTGGGGGGCTTTGTTTAACTGCAGTGGGCCACTTACTCATGCCAACCCCTGAGAGCAACTGGGAAGCAAGCACAGTGCGAAGTGAACTTCTTGGAAAACCAGCTTTCAGATTTAACACGGTAAGGAGACAAAGGGATTTCTTAATGAAACCTAATAAACTGTAGGTCTGCCAGTTCCTTCAGAAAGGGAAAGCATTTTTCAATGCGTTAGATTACCACTGCAGCACCTTTTATGCGCCTGCTATTAAGCATCTTACAGAGATCTTTACCGCAGCTCCAACCTGCAGGAGCTACTTGTGTAATGCCAGTGCTGAGGAAAACTATTGCGTGGTTTGCCTCCATCTGAGAAACCATCCTGGCGATTGTTTCAAGTGGTACGTAACTGTTCATGCTCCTTTGATCCTGACACTGGGAGGGGAAGTCTTTAGACAAAATTGAGAGTGGGCTGAAAGCTTCAGCTGGCAGCTAGTGGTTTGAAGGACCTAAATGTTTTGTTGCTCAGTGTACACAACCATGGCAGCCCTTTCACGCAGGGAAAGCTATGAGGGCTCTTTCTATGGAACCAAGTACCTCCAGAACTTACAAACACTGCATTACGTCTAGTCTGGATGCTGTGTTACAGCCAGTTCAACACAGCATATCTTCTGAAGATGATCTTATTTTTTTTTTCTTTTCAGGCTATGGGCTGTGCCAGCAGGCTGCACCTCAGCCCTGCCAGAGCCACGCCATCAGCAGGAGGGCCCTGGCCCCGCTCTGGCTTTGCTGCTGAAACACGGAGAGAACCCTTCTCTACCTAATTTCTGTATTTTCCTAATTACCGTAATCTGAAACTGTGATGACATCACCGCGTGGTAACAAGGCGGTGTGAGAAAACCCAACTGCTGCCTGTGGGTGGAACACCAACACCGCTAAAATGCTGAGGCGGAATGGGAGTGCCACGCCAGTGCCCACCCCGGGGTCCCTTATCCCAGACCGTTTATGTTTATCACTCAGACACGTGCTCGCTGCCCTGCTCCCGGCAGCACCCCCAGCTCGAGGGAGAGCCCCTCGGGGTCGAGCCTCAGCAGCGCGGCTGCGCAGAGGGCGAGCGCAGCCCCGATCCCCGTGCGGCCGCGCCGCGCGCCCGCCACCGCGCCTCTTCCTGCGCTACGGCGTTTCCGTAGCCGTGTCCTCCGCTGCCCCCGCGCGGCGCCCCCGGTCGCCAGGCGCGTTTCCATGAGCCGCCTATAAACAACATGGCGGCGGCGGGCCCCCCGCCCGCCCGCGGGCTGTAGGTGGCGCGGCGGCTGAGCGGGCAGCGGGGTCCGGCGGTGCCGGCTGCCTCCGCGCCGCTCCGTCCCGCGCTCCCTCGGCTCTCCGGNAGCGAGGCAAGCTGCCGCCCATCCCGGCGGCGGTCGGCGCGGCGGCCGGGGTAGGTCGGGGCGGGTGGGGATCGCTGCCGCCCGGCGCGTGGCACGGCCCCGCCTGCGGCTCCGCTCCGCTCCCCTCCGCGCTTCCCTCCGCGTTCTTTTCCGTCGAGCGGCTTTCATTCAAGTTTCTTAAAAATAACGAGTGCGTCTGGGAGCAGTGACATAACGAGGCTATAAATTCTCCGTCTACTTATAGTTCGTTAGCATTTACGGCGCTCCGCTCCGCGGTTCGTCACGGCCGCGGGTTTGCAGCATTGTAGGTGCGGGGCTTGGGGGGGCGGTTCGGCTTCTAACGCGCTCATGGCGAGAGAACCACCTGGAGACACCTCTGCGTTTGTTACTTCGTCTTAAATGGTCTTTTGGTTGAAGCCCGGATGGCAGAACGGTGCTCGATGAGTGAGTTAGCACAGGTAGGAAAAACTTGGGAGAGCCATTTGCCAGAGTAATTCCATTTCGGAAACATCGTTTGAGATCTTTACTCTTATGTGAGTTGTGGTTTTGTTTCTGCTGGCTCTCCAGCGTTGTGGAACATAGGTTTTTCCTGGCACAAGTTGCTCGTTGCACACAGCTCACGGCGGGAGCTCGCTGTAACTTCAGTCCGACTGCGGAGCGACCGCTTCCCCGGTCCCATAGCGATGCCGCTACCAGATCTAATCTAGCAACTCTGATCAGTATCTGATTAACTCAAAATTATCCTTCTGCATAATTTGAATGTGGATGATTGAGTGTCTAGTGTTTATGACTGTCATGAAATAATTGTGATGTTAAACCAAGTAATTGTAGGCAAACTGCAAACTCCTTTGAGCAATTCTGCCAATTTGTGTTTTGCCTACAATGTTCCAATCTTCTGAAAGGCTTTCAGCTTTGCAAATCTGTCAGAATTCGAGAGAATGTTTGTTGTTGTGACTCAGATAAAGATTTGGGAGACGTCTGATGGAGAAGCACCTAGAAGTGATCTGCACCTTTGAAAATACCCATTTCAGGCTTGGAAATGACTGGCACATGCCAGACCCTTAGAATAAAGATGCTCGTGATGGTATAAAATGTGTCAGACTTAGCTTAGGGAATGAAAAATGTGTGCAGCTGGGCTGCCATGCAGCATTTCCACTGCTCTAAAGAATCAGGAAAAGAATCTTGTTTGTAGCTGGACAGCCTGTGTGCATCTGTGAGCGGGTGCCGGCAGGCATCAGCTGCCCCACTGACCTGCTGCATGCAGGGAGCTCGGGGTGCCGTGGTGTGGGTGGTTGCCAGATGCACGTGGGGCTTTGAATTTACAGAGAGGCACACAGCGGTGTGCTACAGAGGGTGAGTTTGGTGGAAAGATATAATAGATGTTTCCATAGCCCTGGCTTTCTCTGTGTGCAACAGAATGCAGTTTTTGATCCAAATATATCAAACAGGGAATGTGGATATGCTTTTGCAGGACCTTGATAAGTTGCTGAAAAGAAGGCACCGGGCGGGTGCTCTGCTCAGCCCTGGTGTTGGCCAACCCACGCATCTGACTGCAGGGTCTGGGGAGTACGTTCTGAGGTTCATTCTATCCAGTGTGATCTTAGTAAAAGTTCTGTTTTAAAAGTTCTCCTTGAACATCAAAAATGAGTGTTACTTCATGAGATCTCTCAAACACTTCTAAAGAGAGTTGCTTTTTCTCACCTGCATCCTCATCAAGCTGTGGAAAAGTTTGTAATTTGATACGGTGGCTGAAGGGAGAAATTATTGTCTTTAAAAGTAATTGTTTATTCACGTGGGTTTTTTTCCCATTAAAATTTCTTTCCTTTAAAAACAAATGCCTGGTACGAATATGGAGATACTCCAGATGATGTTCATTTTCTCGTTGTCTCTGCCTATTATCTGTAAGTTCATAGCTGCTGTACCATGTACCTTGTCTCAGTGTGAAGTGTGAGCCTCAGCTGTCCTTGCTCAGAACACCTCTCCAGGCTGTTTGTGTAACTGATGTTTTCTTCATGTGCTAAGGACCCACCGATTGGGGCATGCCATGGCTTGAGCTTCCTAGAAGGCAGGGTGGAGGGGCAACACATATCCTTGAAACAGTTTCTGTTCTCCCCAGTAGCTGTGGAAAAGGTCAGGGTTTGAGGAAGTCAATAGCTAACTGTAATATCCTTTTTCTTACACTAGCGCATGCGTGAAATGTCACACCTGGCGTTTCAGCTGGCTGCAGGTTGTGATGGAGTGTGTGTGCAGCTGCTGCTGTTGTCATTCGCGTCGTGGCTTTTTCTAGCCAAGGAGCATGTGTAGTTATTGAAGAAGGATAACCTTTCAAGGAGTTTCGCTTTCATTTCTAAGGAAAGTTGTGGAGATTAAGTTACTTCATGAATACATTAATGTGCTCCTGCAGCATGCCGAGGGTTTTCCTATAGGCTGAATGGTGTGTAAGGGGAGAAGTGTTGACATCCAAGGGGATGTCAGCATTCAGATCCTGAAAATAAATTTGTGGAAAGTTGAATAACTTGCCCTCTCATAAGCAAAAGCAACTGCATGTTTCTGAAAAGCAAAAACTTAAGTTTTCAAGATATGAATGGAAGGGAAAATTGTACTTCTTGATCAGGCTGTTGCGCTGACAGCTGCCTTTGGGTGATGCGTGTCCCCTGGGCGCGGGGCGAGTGAGTGAAGCTAGGGCCGGAGAGCGAAAGGTTCAAGAAACTCTTCTAGATGCTCATTTTTTCCTCTTCCCGGAAAGCTCTGCTCATTGCAAGCAGCTTGACTTTTCACCAGCTAGTTCAATTTCAATAATGAAAAACATAAATTTATAAGGTACAAGGCAGTACCTTTCCAGCCTTATGAGGGCTTAATGCTTTTGAAAAATTCCACTAAGAAGCCAGCAGTGCTGTGAGTTATTAATATGATCTTAAAAAAGGAGAAGTAAAGATCACTTTGATCCACTTACTTCCTCCAAGCACTCTCCTTCCTTGTGCGGGGTTTTGGCAGTCTGACGGCAGCGTGTGTGTAGTCTCCAGGGCTCTAGAGGCTCGTTGACCTCCTGCGGAGTTTTATAAGGATGACACAGTGCTGCACGCTTGTCCTAGATTACCCTCTCAGGAGATGTCACAGATTCTCTTTAATGAGCATGTTGTTCCCCAGTACTTCTCCAGGGCATTCCAGTAAAGCTTTTATCCAAATTGTTTAGTTAACGTTCTTGGAGCTGCACTTGGAGCAGGGTGGTGGAGATGGATAGCACATGCAAGCTCTGTTCTTTCCGATTGCATTAAGCAGCATTAAGAAAAACCTTTTAAAATAACTTCTCAACTATACTATTGCAATGGCAAGGCTGGAGCAACGCCTGGAAAGCTGAGGAAAGGTTTTGTTGGACAGAACAGCTGTCACAATAGCCTGCTTCCTAAGAGCTCCTCTTGCAAATTGTCAGTGACTGTTCCCCACTGATCATGTTTGGAGTGATCCAACATCCCGAAGGCTTTCTACCTAGAGCACGCATTTTGTGACGCAGCAGCCTGACATCAGATCTGGATTTGTTTCAAAAGTCCTTTTATTCAGTCACCTCTTGCTGTGTTTATTCGGGGTCTGGGCTTTTCCGGTCACGTGCCAGGTAAGTTTTAAGAAACATTTTAATGGTATTTTAAAGTTTACAGAATAATAATAAAAAAAACAAGCAATGTGAAAATAGTGGTAATTATGTCTTATGTTTGCACGTTTGTTGCATATGAGGAGCTTGGAGCTAGAAACTGGAAGGTATGTTTTAAGCCAGAAGTCCTGCTGGTTGCTCAGATTTGTAATTTGCTGAGTTATAAGCCTTGGAAAAATAGCTAGTTTTGCTACAGTTGCTTTAAATTCCTGGCAGCGTACCAACGTGCGTACACCGCAGCGCGGCAGGTTTACGGGCTGCGTTATTGCCCTCCCGGTGGTGGCTCAGGATGGTGTGGTGGAAGTACTTTCCTCAAAGCTCTGGCTGCATGTCTTAGCCAGAATTTATCTCTTTAAAGAGGAAAGGTAAATGTATGTGTTTAAAAAATAAAAAAGACATGCTAGTTATTCTGGAATTTCTGTTCTCATTTGTGGAATTACAGTTTTGATTTGCATGAAAATATTTTTTTCCACTGCGAGCACAGATGCCAGATAATGATCAAATGAATCTTTAGATTTATCAATTGATGTTTAGGCTCATTAAATGAGGCTGAAAATCATTATGTGCAAATATATATATATTTTAAGTAGATCTGCCTTTAGTGGACATCAGCTGATGATTTGAAGCTGAGATGCAGATGAAAATGTCCATCATGTGACTCGTCCTGGACAAGCCCCCAGGCTCCCCTGTGCTTTGCAAATTCTCCAGAGTATCTAATAGTCATTCAGTGAATATTGGCACCTAGTGTCCAACAGATTGATTGGCACAATCCCTTGGAAGTCTGTTGTGTTACTTCACTTCTGTTCGCTGTTAAAACACAACAGCACCCAGCATTTCTTGGCAAAAATTTAAGCAGCCTCCTTGGTGGCAGCACTTGCGGATATTCAGCAGATGTTTTAGCATTGTGTTAAACAAATATTTTCTGAATAGCCTTTCTTTGGTGGCAGCTGATGCTGAAAACTTTGAGTCGGGGTTTTTGCCAGTTAGTCAGTACTTAGATTTTATTAGCAGATGTAGTCTACATCAAATTTTTGTCTCCGTATTTCAAGTCTGGGGAAGTTTGTCTAAAGTGCTTTGTTGTATAAGGGTTACTTTGAAAAAGCAATGTGTGACACTTTCATCTATTTAAGCTGGATGCAGTGACGAACATAAAAGCAGTTGGAAATGTACTAGCCCTTTATAGCATACTGCTGTCTTAATTACAGGGGCTGGAAAGAGGAGCAAAAAATCAGTTTTCCACTTTCAGCAATTTCATCACAACTATCAACCAAAAGAAAGAAAGCACCGGAAACAGAAATTCACCTACGCAACTTGTTATACCCAGCATCAAAAATGGTAAGAGAATAAAAGCTTCATGTTACTTAGTTACCAATGTAAGAAGGTGCTCAGTGTTCCACCAACATTTGTATTGCAGTAGTGCCAGAAAACCTAGAAATCTAGATCTCATTAGATTACATTGTGCTATCCATTGTATAGTCAGTAATATATGTGATTGGCCATCCTCGGTAGAGGTCATGTCATAGGGACAGGTTGGATGAGAAAAACAAACAGACCTAAGGAATGAAATAATCATCTGAAGTTTTAAAGTTACACATTCAGAAGTCCATTTTCAGATACCGTTTGTCTAACTGCAGTCAGACAGCAGATTTCCCTAGAAATTGTCAAGCTTTGTAGAGATTTTTCTAACTGCATCTGAGGGATGGTGGCAATGAGGCATGCGTTGCCCATGTAGAGGAGAGAGTCGCTGTCTTTCAGTAAAGATGACAGCCAGCAATAACGTGAAATAAAACTCACAAACAATGGTAAATTCTAAAGAACTTACAGATGAGAAGGAAGGTGGTTGTGCTGTCATGAGGTAAAGATAATCAACTGAAAGCTATCACGTGAGGTGTGTAGTCAGTGTGGTAGGCTAGAATCATGGGGTCTGATGGGACCACTTTGTGCTTAAACCTGACATTTTTAATAACGATGGTATTTGGTTGTTGAAATGTTTTCTGGGGGGCACAGGATATGGAATTCCAGTAATTTCAGACTTGTGCTAAAAAGCTGTACAAACATTTGTCGTGTTTGTGTTCTCTGTAGCCAGTCCTGTCTTTGAGCAGGTTCCTTTCAGCTGCAGTATTCTATAATTCCCAAGTCTTTCGAGCACTCGATGAATTTGAGGCTAGAAAGAAAGAGATTGCACTAATTAAAGGATTTAAGTAGTATGGATTAGAAACAAAACAGTGGAGAAGTGTTGTACAATGGCTTAACTTGCAGGGTTGGTTCCCTTAATAAAATAATCTTTGTCCTTGCTAGCTTTCTGCAAATGTAAAAGTCAGTGCAAGACTTTTTTAATTAACTTTTGTTATGGAGTAAGGAGGTGCTTCCAGCATTTAAAAAACATTTTAAACATTAAAAACTTTTTTTTTTAAAAAAAAAAAAAGGCAGAGAAGGGGAAAGGCACTGAAGCACAGAAGGCAGTTATGTGTAAATGAGTTTGGACATGATTCTGTATTTTGCTCAAGTCACTTTGTACTACTCTCTTGAAGTGCTCCCAGATCTTGCTGCACATGACACAGTCCGGGTTGCAATTACTGTTACAGTAACACTGAATTATTAATTTTCACCATTCTAATATATGGCAGTATTTATTATGGTTATGGATATGATCTTGAAATTGAGATCTCAATGTGTGTAATTGAGCAGACATCCTTGTAATTTCAGGATCAGGGTAATCTGCCCTTATGAAAATGGAATCTTTTGTCTAACAATCCAAGGTACACTCAATTATTTAGGATGTATATGAATATTCCGTGGAAAAAATGATTACTGAAACCAACATCACAGTCTAAAATGCTTCTACTGGTAACGTAGGATTCAGAAATGATGTTTAGTTAGGGATTGTTTTTGCCGTTTTTGTTCATTTATTTATACATGTCTGTTTTCTCTCTGAATGTCTGTGTGCATGTATTGTGATGCTTAAGGCTAGAGACAATATTCATTTCTGTGGGGGAAAGAAAGGTAATGCTGGTAAATACAGCATGAAAGCTGGGGTGACGTATTTGTTATAGCTGCCACAGAGACTGTATTTTACACCAAATCATTGTTGCATTATAAAATCTGAGAAATCTGTATATGAACTAGATTTTTCTAGTTCTTGTGATGTTACAAATGTGAATAAGGTTTGTTTGCTGTAACTCCTTGGAAAACTTTGATCTGCCAGTAACTCTGTTGGTCACTGTGAAAATATCTACTGGTTTAGATTCATTCACCCTAAATTTCTGCATACTAGTAAATTCTCCTTTGTATCAACAGGATTTTCTTCATCAATTTTTGATCATTTCCTGAGCAGTCATGCCCTGCTGAGTCTTTTTACTTAATGTAGCTGGGCAAACAGCCAGAAATTATTACTTATTCTTGTCTTGTAATACTTGATTGTTGCTGTTTGCCAACTCCATACATAAAGCTTCAAGTTTGTCTTCAATGGAATTAAATTGACAGATCTTAATAAATATTTTTGAATGTCAGACAGGCAACTAAATCTATTTACAAATAAACTGGAATTATGGTAAAACATTCTGAAGTTGACAGTATTTATGAAATGTATTATTAAAACTCAGTTTTAGTATATCTAATTTAAGCAACGTATTTCAAAGCAAATTGCATCGCCAATAGGGTGCAAGTTGCCAAGCTTAGCACCTGCAGCCTCCATTTACTGTAATGAGAAACAGCTTCTGTCAGCAGCTGTCTCTTCTGCAGGTGCAGAGGATATTTTCCTCATCTCTGTGTATTCAGCTGTTTATAATTCAATATTCAATCCATTCAAAAACTGAGAAGACAAAACGAGAGTTAAATTTAAGAGACTTTTCTTCCATGGAGTAGAAAAACTAGTACATAATCTTAGTTTCTTTTAAGCCAGTCCATCTGCAATAGCACAGCACTTAGGTGGTGGGATTGTCGGGCACCTTGAATTAATTTAGTACGTGTCCACTTCTTGATCACTGCTCTCTCTTTGAACAGTCTTAAATTTCAGCTGTGAGAGTGGACAAGGTTCAACATCTGTAATTAAAGCGGTACTCAGGGGACTGAGCACAGCTCTGATCTGTTATCTTCTGATGAATGTTAGCTGAGTTGAATCACACTGACAGTTCCTCTGTCGTTAGCATGAGGGAATCGAATCTGCTTTTCTGTTTTGGGGATTTTATTAGCATGTATTTCTCTGCTGTGAGAAATGGAGTAGGCAGTAGAGCAGTGATACTACTTTGATGTTTAGTTGATTTAAACAAAAACAAACAAAAACTAAACAAACTAGAAGGGAAAAACAAACAAAAAACCAACCAAACAAACTTGGAATTGTAGAGAAAAGGCTTAGAGGTTTCTTCAACAATTCTTAGAGGATTTTGGTTTAACATGTTTGACTTTTGGGGATACTTTTTTGTGGTGCCTTCTGTCTGAAGCATCCATCATAACTCAGTAAGTGCTCCTTAAAATATGCAGTCTAAATCACACTGAGAAATTAAAAAATAAAAATAAAATAAGGATGTTTGAGAAGACATTAGCATTAGTATGGTGGTTTGACCTTGGCTGACTGCCAGGTGCCCACCAGGCTGCTTTCTCACTCTCCCTACTCAAGAGAATGAGAAAAAAAGGTGGGAAAGCTTGTGGGTCTAGGTATGGACAGGGAGCTCGCTTAAAGTTGCTGTCACAGGCCAAACAGGTTTGACTTGGGGGAGACTGATTTTTTGCCAATTAGAAATAGAGAAGAACAGTGTGAAACAAAGCTAAAACCACCTTTATTCCACTTCCCCTTCTTCCCCCGCTCAACTTCAAACTGCCTCTTCCTGCTGAGCAGTGCTGGGGGATAGGAAATGGGGGCTGTGGTTGGTTCATTACACTTTCTCTGCTCCTACTTTATGCTCTTTCTCTGCGCTAGCAGGATACAGCCACTCATAAGCTGCTCCAGTGCAGGTCTGTTATGGCAGAAAATGTCTGGGCTTTGGTGGTGTTGTGTTTCAGATTTTTCATGGGTATCAGGAACTCTACTGCTGCAGTTTGTACATTGCTTTTGAGTCAAATACAATAATGGGAATGCTGCTTTTCTTGATCAGTAGCTACCAGTAATGAGCTGCTCAGTTTGGCTTTCAAGCAGTAAATATTAAGGGAACACCCTGCATAACTATAATTCCATGACATCCTTTGATTTTTGGTTCTGTGTTTTAACTTGCGTGCCTGGAGTTCCTCGTAGGTTCGGGTGGATGTGATCAGAATAGGCACATTTGTTATGGATGTTACTTCAGAAGGCACCTGGCTTAATGTTCAGAAAGTCGAGCATCTGCATCTACAAATATATTTAATGAAAACTCTGCAACGCACATCTGAAAATTAAACTATATATAAACTTGAGGTTTTCTTGTATCATGTGCTGCTGCTGTAGCACTAGATGTAACACCAGTCTGTCTTCTATAAGTACAATATTTTGCTATTTTCCCTAATAATGAATTGGAACACAGCTTGAGCATGTGATAAGACAAGTTCTGGGATGAGCAGGGCTTTAAAGACATATAATAAACCAGTGTGAGTTCTCATTTTTCTTCCCTTGTTCCTCTACATCTGTATTTTGCTAGCTAAATGTTTATGTATATTATTGTGTTGTACTTATTGTTCTTTGCATTTTTTTGATAAGTGAGAGACCTACCACCTATTTGCCTCGATGTTAGGCAAAAGCAGCGCATCTCTATAGATACACTACCCCAAGAACTGAAAGCACCGCTTCCTCCTGAGCCTTCCCTTCCCATCCGAACCAAAACTGTGAAAGACTTCCAGTAAGTTGCACTGCTGTTTCTAAGAGTACACTTTGTTTCTTTGGACTTGATTTTGTCCTAACTCATACATTTAATTTTTTTTTTTCATCTCGAGGGTCAACAATTTGGTAAGACTGCCTCGTAGTAGCAGTAGTTAGCTTGGCTGTAGTGGTGTGATTGATAACTCTGTTACTGTGAAAATTATCAGAAGAATTTCTCTAGCTTTAAGCTTGCTGTTCTGTTGAAGAAATGGCAAAACTTCTGTTCCTGACATTCAGTGGATGTCGTTTTAGAACAAATATGTATGGCTTACTGTAGGCTGGAAAATGCCTTTCAATGTTAAGTATTTTGTTGGTACTGCCAGCTGTGGTGTGCTCTGTCTGTGCAGGTACTAGGCATTTTTCAGTCTTGTGTGAAACATAGCACATCAGACATTTAAATACATAACTTCACATTTGAGGACCTGGAGGAATAACTATGTGGACTACACGTTCTAACTTGGGAAAAAGTGCAGATAATCTTTCTTCATGCATTATGTTAAAAAAGCATAACTTTATGGCAAGAACTTCTTATTTGTGTATCATTGCTGCTTTTATGACCGCTATTTTAAGCAGTGTATGTGTAAGCAATTTCAGCACTCCTCTATGAGAAGCAGTATATTTTGTCTAAATAAAGAGTTTTAAGAGTCTGTGCAGACAGTACGTGTGCTGTTATTCTGTAACGGTGATTTAGCTGAAAGGAAGTTAGACTGATCTGAACTAGCATCCTGTTTCACGTCTGTTTTTCCAGTTCAGTACAGACCCTTAATCCAAACTGTACCTATGTTAGCTTTCTTCGAGCGCTGTTCTGCTGTGCAGCACGTGGTGCTTGGTTGGCTTTGGTTTGCAGAAGTCCCCAGGGAGAGCAGCGGAACTGTTTTTGACTAGTAGAGTCTGACTTCCTGATGCCAGGTCTACACCACAAATTTTGCTGGTTTTTCTGTTTGTTTTGGGTGTAAGGGAATAGGATGTGTGTTTTCTCTACCTGACATAACTATGTTCCTCAAAATTACAGTGCTGATGCTTTCATTTGCAGAAATGGCATGACTTTAAGAAAAAAAATGGCAGCGCAAGGGATCTACACTAAGGGCTTCTGCCTGCATTCATGAACGTACTGATGCGGGCAGAGTGTTTCTTGTTTGGTTTTGTTTGTTTTTTAGCATTAGCACCCACAAAGCAGCAGTATGATACTGTAATATCCTTGAGTGTTTTACTGGTAGGATAATCTTAGTAAGGAAATAGGGAGAAGTATTCCTAGGAAGAAGCCTGATTCCTCTATTTTTCAAACAGATGGGGGGAAAAAAAATCACAGTTGCTCCAAGAGACATGTGAGCATATACTTTTCATTGCTCTTTTCAGTGTTTGAAATTTCGTGCATTCAGTGAGGAGAAGGAATGCTTTTCCATTGGCAGTGTGTGTAGTTGGAAAATCCTTTGCTGGCCCTCAGGTGTTCTGAAAAGCTGACATTTTTTTCCAGATTCAAATTTTTCTATCCATTGACTGCAGTCTGATTATGCAATGATTAAGAGTTTTTTCTTTCAAGTGAAATATTAAAAAGTCAGTAGCATTTTTGGTATGTCCTACTGATTTGTACTTTGGATGTATATTGCTGGCATTGTGGATAGCTCAGATAAAATTTTGCTTTAAGCGTTCTTTAAAGTGTATGACATCAGACAAAATTTTGAATGCAAGTCCTTCCTTTACAGGGCCTTTTAAAGCAAGCATTTTTAAAAGGACTTCAAGGGTAAATCCAGATTTCGTTGTCAAAAAATGTTTGCGGTCACATACAAAGATAGTTTTATTTGAAAAATTGGAAGAGAAATTAGCACAGTGATAATGAAATTGGCTGCTTTATGAGCCTACATCCTTAATTTAATAAATGAATCTCAGAAATGTTATCATGTCAGTGTTTTTTCAGCATGATTCTGTTCTGGTAATGATTTGTCTTGACGTGCTGAACTGTGACACCATGAATTAACATTTTGAATAAGAGACATTGCTCAGGTGTATCAAGCACAAACTGCTCTTTTGTTCTCCTGTAATACCTTGATTGTACAATGACAAGGAAGATGTTAGGAAGATACTGATATTATACTTGTCTTTTAAATGTGCTTAGTGAGGAAACCTTGGAGTTGCAACGTAGTCTGCGTGACTGGGAAGGTTTAACCCGTATATTACCAATATTTTAATGCATTCTTTCTAGGGATGATATGGAAAAGGCAAAGTCATCAGGAGATTGGAAAGCTGTACATGATTTTTATTCTACAACATTTGATTCTTTCCTGGAGATAAATGCTGCATTTAAGGTAGGAAACAATTGATAATAATATTTAGTAGTGAGAGTGATTTGGATCTTCAAAGCATTTAGACAAACATCAGTTAAAGGCTTGCAGCTAGTTACTCAAAACCACTAGGATCATTTTATCGTGATTTTGCCTGGCTTTGGTAGGTGATCTGTTATGACATTGGTTTATTCATTCCTTTTTAAATAACTGTATTTCAAATATATGTGAAGCTTTAAAATTCCGGTATTTAGTTGGCTTTTTGACACTATTTCTGTGTATGGTACTTTCTACAGAAGCTACAGTTTAAAAACATTCAGAACACTCAAGCTGATGCAGATATTTAATATGAATAACCTATGACTCCTAGTTACTTAAAGAATATTGAGTATTTATAACTTTGTTCTTGTCTCAGCAAAGATGAGATGAACGTTCTATGCGTTCTGTGTAATGCATTATTTGGAACCTTCCTACATCTTAAAATAGATCAACTAGGTAATGTAGTTACATGAATACTGCCAATGTGCAAGATTAGAGTGCTTTAGTTTCATCTTTCACACGTTAATGAAAGAAACTTAGTTTCTTATGTTTTATTAGGGAAAACAAATAGTTGTATGTGTTTTATTTAAACCTGCTGTTAAATCTTTATTTTTAAAGAGATAAAATATTCAAAACATTTCAAAACCAAAATGCTTCATGTGTTACCTAATTTGCAGAAAGATGCCAATTCTCCATTTAATACCACTGAGGACTCTGGAATCAATGCAAAATTTGTGAATGTTGTCTATGATGCCTTATTAAATACTGTAAGTAGAAGAATAGAACTCATGTTTGCTAACACCATAACAATCTCTTCAGCAAAGAAATTTTCTAAGAAGCAATTTATACCAAAAGTTTTTCTCAGATAGGTATGATTTCTGAAGAATCTCTCAAAACATACTTATAATGGTCCCATGAGAATTGCTGTAGAGTCATGAAAACCACTCTAGTAAAAGACAGGGAAATTTTGTTCATGCTGTGGTAGATCTCAAAGACTGCTTGAAAGATAAGACATGACTGTGGTGGGACACTGCATGATAGGAAATAAGGAAAATATGAAGATGGGGGTAGCAAAAAGTAGATGTGGTGCCTGGTAAACACAGAGCAGGAATAATGCAGAAGTAATGCTTACAGTTTTTAAGTTTAAAGTTTTGAAAGCCACAGCTGACATGACTCCAGGCCTCACCTAATATCCTATGAGGAAAGATACATAGGAGCTCAGCACCACAGCACAGTCAAAGATTTCATATCTGGCTTGAATCACAAGCCAAATGAACTTGCCTTTTTGTACAGTATCTTTTACAGAGTGTGTATAATTCGATCAAATATGTTTTTCCCTGCTCCTTTTTCCATAGCCTCAAGATGTCCAGAAGTCAGTACTAAAGGGAATAATTAATGGCCTGCTACAAGAATGGAAAGGGTAAATATAACCAATGTTTGCATTAGTACTGTTCCAACACTTACAGCTGGTATATTGCTTGTCTTTTACTCTATTGTTTTAGACAAAAAGGGAAAATATTCTGACATAACTACTTAACTCGTAAGAACTCATCTCCTTTTGTCAGGCAAATCTGCTGAAATACACCTTGAGTTCTGTAGGCTGACCCTGAACCTCTGAGAGGTAGACCTAGCCATACATACCCCCATAAAATCTCAGCTGCTTTTTTCCAGGGCAATCTTTCAGGCATCTCAACTGTAAGATGAATTATGGAATTGACCCAGAGTAAAACATGTTCACCCTGCCCCCAGTTAACATGCTTTCACTTAGATTACTTCTTGAGCGAAAGTTCACTTTGCAATATTGTTCATGTGTGGCAGCAGCACTGAAAGGACAGGATAGTCAGGAAGCATGGAGAGGACAAGATTTTACCAAGAAGTAATAGAAGTGAGAATGCTTAATTTGATTCAAAAAAGATATAGGAAGAGACAGGTCTTTGTTGTGACTCATCTGTGACCCAGCCCTTGGCTATTCCTTTCTCTGCCTTGTGCTGTCTTATTTATGCTGTTGCTACATTTGTGTTTGTGGTTACATAGAGGCCTTGAAGCAGATAAACAGGAAGAAACACGGAGGCTGCAGTGGTAGAAATGTATGGAGAATTCTAGCAGGAAATATCATAGGTAGGGCAAATAAACTCCTCTGGAGCATCACCCATGATAATGGCATGGACTTCCCCCTTTGAAACACCTCCTCCTCTTCAACTTTGATTTATTTTTATCTTTTTCTCTTCTGTTGTACCGTGAAAGACAGATGCTAAAACAGGTAGCTGCCTTTAAAGAGTAGTCAGTCTTCAAGCGTCCTTTTCAATTTCTGAGTGCAGCAAAGATTCTGAATATGGTATTCAACACACATTGACAAAATGAAGCTAAATCCTAGGGTGCATGATTTCATGACTACTAGCGTGTGTATATGATGTATGTGTCTGATGTTTCCGCTTACTATTTCATTCCTTCATAGGCCACGAACAAAAGATGATCTTAGAGCATACTGTATTCTTCTACAGGTAAGAAAAATACAGTATTTTTAAGTATATGTCTGCTGAACTCCTAATCTATAAACCAGTATACTATACAAAGAAGATAGTATAAATGAAACATTTCATATTTATTTTCTTGTTGTAAGAATGTATTAACATCTGGGAGAAGTGTAGTGTATGCATGATGGGAACAGGAGCTTAGTGACAGATGGTTGATGGTTAAAGCTTGCATACATTAGAAGTATGAACTAAGAACAATTAGACGTGCAATTAATTCCTACCACTTTGTGTTGGAAGAGCAAATGTTTTAGTGAGTTCTTATTTCCTATTTATTGCCAGATTTCCTTTATTGAGGTGCTATGACACTGATCTTACCAAAAAGTGCACACACTGAAACTTTCTGGAATTGCTGTAACTTTCTCTAGTGTTGCAGTTTATCCAGCAGGCGCTCTCCATTCCATCTGCTGACTGCACTGTCTGGTTTGTCTGCATTAACCAATGAACTTTCCTACTACAATTGATTTGCACACTTCTCCACATGACAGAACTTTCTGCTGTTATATAAAAAGATCAGATAGTAATCCAATTTTTGGAGATAGTAGTTTTCTTCTCTGAGGTGGGTGTATTAGCTGAAAATTATGAGGAATAAATCCTGCTGAAAAGTGGGAATGTATGGATTCATATGTAAGAGGGAAAATAAGTTTGGATTGTGTGGAAAGAAAGGAGAACATTATTACTGAAATGGAAAGCTCATTATGCAGAGGAGTGTAGTCTATGTGCTATATATAAATGATAATCCAGAAAAAGTATGTTGAATACTGCCTTTGTTACCTATGGACTTTCTTTCAAAATCACAAAAAAACCATACTTTTACAGTATAGAAGTTAATATTTATTTTTCATTTTAATAGAAGTTGTGAATAATTTTTTTAATAGTGCTACCACAGTCATGGTGTAATTGTCCTGCATAACTATATTGGCAAAAACAAAAATAAGAAACAGTCCTAATGACTTCTTTCTCTTTGTGCAGTTTATTAACCTAACATGTTTTTTTAATCTTTTTCAGAATCCTCAGTTTAGTAACACTTCTACTTATGTCATCTATGCTCACTTGCTAAGACAGATAGCAGCCTTAACAGAAGCTGACCATCATTTCCTAGTGCACTGGTCTAAAAAGTAAAAAAAAATAAAAATAAGAAAATAAAATAAAATTTCAACTTTTAGGATTACAATTGTTACTGTAATTCCATTGATGTTGACTGTTTTATATTATAAATTATGTGAAAGTTAACTTAGTTGATTACAGAGATTGTTTTTTGTTGTTTTCAAAGTACATTTGGACATAGTCCATGAAGTGATACTGATTTATAGATGCAAACTATATATAATGTATAAAAATTACCATTTGTCTGCAAAAAAAGCTTTGATTGCAAAATACTTGTAAGTTATTTTTATGTAATTATGCAAAAAATTATGAATGTAAAATGTTTTAAATACATGCTTAGACGATATTAATACAAACATCTTTATGGTCTTCCTTTAAATAAAATTTTCTCTTGCATTATTTCCAAAAAATACCATAGCTTTTCTGTATTACGTGAAAACCACAAATTAAATCAAGTCGCTGCTCATAGTGTAACAGTGATGGTAATAGACTATAGTTAAGCATTAGATTTAATTGAAATAACTCTAGCAGCACCTAGCTATTAGTCATTTGGGGGTAACTGCCTGAAGAGTGGCTTTTAAGTTTGCATGCATGTTACCTTCCTTATAATGACTGTGCAAAAACTTAAGTTTAGAGTTCAAAAAAA
>WBMW01003830.1:459246-535732 GCA_013396635.1 Penelope pileata | reverse complement strand
AAAAAAAAAAAGAATTCTATATTCACAATTCCCTTATCTCCTAGGGAATCTGTGAATTTACAACTTTGTTCTCTGCAAGGTTGAAAATTGTATACATATATTTCTCTCCTTCCCCGAAATATGTCCAGATCTGCTTAAGATTTTGGCCATTTATTATTTCATTTGAATCAATGTTTACAGATAAGATGAACCCTCTTGGTTAAGGATGCAAAAGGCATATTGATGTTCTTAGAACAACTATTAGAAATCTGAAACATTAAAAGAGAAGAGCTTTTAGCTACAAAATGATGCTTTGATATATCTGCTTGTACCTACACATCTGTGGTTTTGCTGTATTGTGGAAGTAGTGCCGCATGTAACTTTATATATGCTTCCATGAGGTATTTTCCACTGTTGATTCAACAGGACTAAGCTTCTCAAAACCAAAAATTGAGGGTTTTTTGGTACCCAGATAGCATCATGAAAAGGAAAGGATGTTTATTTTATTTTCTCTTGTTCATCAAAAGTCAAGTATTGATTCTTTTGTGAAGTGTTTAAAATGACAGATCTTAAAAAAAATGTTTAAGTGGAGCACTGAATAGCGTTGCTGCATGCCAGTGTTTAAAATTATGCTTCTTCAAACTTTATATCTGGGTTTTTACTTTTGTACGTGTGACAAAAGCATGTTCTTCAGTGTTGAAATCTAATAATGTAGGCCTCAGTATGGGCAATGATCACATAGGAGTAACTGCAGCATGTTTGTTCTAGGGTTTCACAGAGGAGGTTCAAGCAGGTAGTGGACAGGTTACTGCAATTTATTTCTTTACGCCTGTTTCCTGCAAAACCTGAAGAGTTTCCACCCATGATGAAATGTACCTGGTGGATTCCATCAGCAACCAAAGTCCTGGCTTTATTTAGTAGGTTTCTTCCTTAAATTGTGTATTCATGTGTATGTATATGTTTATGTTTTTTGTGTGTGTATAGAAACATACACGTATAGGAGTGGGGGAGGGTGCTTTATACCTCTTCCCTTCAAGGGGGATATTGGACATTGGTGGTGGCACAGTGTGAACTAAAATAGAAAAGAATGACAAAAAGTTGTAAGCAGGCAAAAACACCTCCTGTTGGCAAGTCCTCATACGTACTTTTTAGTAGAATATTAATTGCTATGGCATCATTTTCCTATAACAGCAACAGGAGATCATTCAAAGAAAAATCCACAGTGGTAACCATTGGTAAAAGTTTCCCGTAGATTTATAAAAGAAATTGTTTTAAATGTGCAATTGCTAGAATTCCTTCTGTAACTAGCTTAGCCTCACAGATGTTTTTAACAACTCGGTAGGTTAATGCGTGTGCCTTCTAAGTTCAAAACTACAGCTTAGAAAAAGTAAAACTGTGTCCATGTCAGTGTAGAGCACAGCAAGCTTGGCTGTTGCAGATGTAAACTTTCTCTTCCTCCAGCCCCCAATAGCTTAGTGATTGGAGCATCTGCTATGGAAATGGAAGGCCTGAGGTCAGTACCCTTTTCCTGAGGGGTAGAAAGTCCTTCTTTGCTTCATGCTTTCTGGCAGAAAATGAAAACATCAAGTGAAAGTTGATTGGAATGAGGATGTTTTCATTTCTGTCTTCTTAAAAAAATAAATAAAATTTAAAACGTGGTGATTTTTTTTAAAGAATTCTGCAGTCCTGCCAATCCAGAGGGACAATTTAGACACATGATCTCAGCTGTGTCCAAAACCAAGACTTCTCTTTTGTGTTCCTTAGTCATCTGTGAAAGAGTTGCTTATGTGTTAATTCTGCACATATAAATTGGAAAAGGCATATAATAATTTAAAGTACACTGCTTCCTGCCTGAATAATCAGAATTAAATTGTTTAAATTGAGAAAATGTATTAGCTGTTTGTTATTATGTGAATTTTACATAGTGAGGCTGCTTAAGTGTGAATTGGTTCTCTTCATTTGTTGAGTACTAAATTTTTGTTCTTTTGAGTCTAGATGGTATAGTAGTCAGCTGAGGAATTACATGTTTTGTGCTCCTCCATTTCCATCCCTTTTGCAAATAGACATCACAGTCAGACAGTTAAATGGAAAGCATGCGGATATGATAACCTTAGGTATGTGTGAAATTATGTGAAGGTGTTTAAGAAGTCTATCAAATAGTTTTTCATTGATTTCAGCAGAATACAGCATTCTTTGTGATACCTTAACTCAGTGTATGTCATTAAGTGGGCTAGAGCCAAGTGCCATCCAGGAAATTGCTCTTGAGGTCAGATTAATATATCAAGTTTCTCTTATCATAGTTGTGCTGATCTGGGAAATTGCTACTTTTACAGCTGTTAATATGAGGTGATGAAGTGTTACGTCATACTTGTAATTCTGTAGCTAAGACTGAAGCGAAGTTACTCATAGCCCATTTGTTTCTTTTCTTTCACTGTTGCTCCCAATGCTTAGAAAATATGTTCCTAATCCAAGGAGTACTTTGAAAGGTTTGTATTTTCTTTGTAGATGCTGCAAATAGTCTGATTAGTCCTCCTATTATTTCATATACGGATTTCTATAATTCTACACTTGATCATATTGATCTCATGGAAGAATATCATAACTGGCAATGTTATGGAAATTCTCACAGGTAAGGAAAACTTGATTGTTTCTTGTCACATACATAGTGTGTCAAAGCACCATATGTACACAGCAGATGTATTTCTGTATGTGTATATTCATGTGTATATGTAGCCATACTAAATAATACATTTTATCAGAAAAACATAACATAGCTACTACTTGCAGAAACTACGTGGATGTGCGGTTGACTGTAATAAATCTCATTCTGCCTTTGCATACTGGAGAAAAGATGTAAAAGGTAGATAATAACATCAGTTTATTGTGTTAGCACACGTGAAGTGGTGTCTGTTTATTAATTGCACATTTCTACAAACATATTTTAACTTCTAACGCATTCATGGAAAGTGGTATTGTATGCATACTTAACACTTAATAGTTGTAGCTAAACATCCTGTGTATATGCAGGTCTGATCATATTTGTTCCAGTGAAACCAATTGTGCTTATTTCTGTTACATGAAACTTAAGTCTTTGTAGGCTCAAGTCAGCCAGAAGTATGATCTAGAAACATGGGGAAATAGGACATGTAATCTTACTGCTAAGTTTTAAAATCTGCTTGGGAAGGAGGGAAAAAAAGAAACAGATGTGACAGCAACAAATGCACAGTAGGCTTTCTGTAGTCTCAGTCAAAGCATTGGAATCTGTATACTGCTGAGCTTCAGATTTTTTTATTTTTTTATTTTTTTTTACATGGGCACCATCTGGCTGCTTTGGCACCCACATCCAAACTTACAAAAGCTCTGTGAGATTTCCACCTGCTTCTCTTCAGTTAGCTGGGACACTGGAAACTCAATATATATCAAAACAAAGTTTGTGTGATACATAGTTTTGGAAGTAGTGCAGACTAGCTGTATTATGCTTAAAAGAAGTGTTTGTACTGTGTCACAACCACTTTTTTCCCCAATTTTACATCTTCTAAATCTGTGTTGTTCTACGTAAAATATAGAATAAATCACAGTCAAGATTGTGTGCTCAGAATTAAGAAGGACCAGTATGAAGAAGTCCCGGTTTACCTTGCATATGAAATATTTTTGAAATACATAGTTCTTCCAACTAAATAGACACTTCTTGGTAAAACATTTTGTGTTAGAATTTTCAGCAGACCAACTGAGAATCTTTATTTCCTCATTTTCCTTTCTATTCCTAAAGGCATTAGAATCCAGAGCTCCTTGCAGGCACGATTCAGGTTGCACACACACACTCTGAATTCAAGATGCACGCAGTCTGAAGCTCCAGATATCTCAGTATGAACTTACGCTAGGTGATGCATGAGCTAATTAACGAAAGAATTACTGAAGTAACAAGTAAAGCAATCTTTTACCTGGATTTCTGAAAATTTTTAAAATTCTTAGTATTATTTGACTGCAATGGAGCATAGTGTAATATGATCTAGAATTACTGAGCACTTGTAGGCCTGGCTTAAATCAGAAGGACCTGAAGAAAATCAGTGCCTTTGAAAATCAGAGCAACAAATGAACCAAATCAGAACTACTTCTACTGTGTACCTGTGAATGCTACACTGAGATAACTGTTCAGCTTGTATTTAATAAAATATTCTCCCTCTCCTTAATTCATTGTCGCAATTAGAATTTAATATTTAAAGAAGTGATTTCTTGACATCTGTAATTGAAGATTGCTTTCTATTAGATTTTATTGATAAACCCTTTATGAGTTTCATTTGGATATATTACTACTAAAGTGGAATTTCTAGTAGTATTTGTAATTAAGCAGTTTGAGTTCTACTGAGTTGATTATCTGTGCATACAGTGTAGGAAAAAAAGACAGCTATTTCTGAATTAATATCCTTAGAAGGAAGACAGGTACGGAATGATTGTGTGAAAATTCATTCCTGTTTTCTTAAACAGGAAATACTATGCTAGATGCTAAAAATGAAATGTTTAACCTTTTTTCTCATCATTCAGGTTTTCTTTCTGTCAATACCCATTTATTATCTCTATAGCAGCAAAAAAAGTTATTATTCAAAGGGATTCAGAACAGCAGATGATAAGTATTGCCCGGGTAAGTCATTTAGTGATAAATGATTTTGTCTAATCAATTGGCATTTTATAAATTTTTCTTAGGTAAATATTCCATCACAACTTTTAATATGCTGGCCTGTCCTGAAAGCTATCCTGAAAAAAACTTGAGCCATTTTGCTATTACTAGCGTAGAAATGTCCGTGTTAGATCCTTTCACTAATTTTTATTTTTATACGCTCAGTTTTAAGATGATTATAAATGCCAGTGTTGGGGAGAAAGGATCACAATAAGTGTGTTATTGGATTTCTTTTGTTTTGTTTTTCTTTTGGGGAAACCAACATAATATGCTGAGTTTGGTAAGAAACCAGGATGTTAAGTTAACAAGCTAGTTAAGGAGGAAGGATTCCCTGAGACTTTTGGTCTGTTTGCTATTTTATTCTTTGAAGGTGTGCTGTTATGGAAGACCAGGACACAGCTGTATGTTCACAAATCACAAAGAGGTACTGCAACCTCTTGCATTTTGAAAGAGGCTTTGTCTGCCTCTCTCGATAGTAACTGTCTTCAGGTGCTAGGAGTTACTGGTTTACTCAGTGCTCGATGTGGCAGCAACTCCTTGCTTGCTTGCTAGATGTACCTGGTGAATAGCTAAGTAATGCACAAACCAATCTCCAGAATCTTGTGGATGTTTTAAACTGTTTGGGGAATTTAAAATATTGCCATGCAATTACCAGCTGCTTGTTACACATCCTTGTAGTTTTGCATTGTGTGAATGTTGTTTGCAGCAGAAAAGAGATTGTATTCTTTTCTACCTCTCAGAATGTATTAAAGCAGCTGTCATATTAAGGTGATGGCTTTAATGCAAGATGCTAAGGAGTTCTTATATTTAGCAAGTGTGACACTTTGTTTTTTTAAAAAGGAGATGTTACATGTATGATATTTGTTTTTTCATTCAAATAGCAAAGCCTCGTGGATAAAGTCTCTCGCAGACAGAAACCTGACATGAATATGTTGTTCCTGAATGTGAAAGTGAGGAGGACACACCTTGTTAGTGATTCACTTGATGAGGTATGAAAAATGTAATTAAATGGAGTGTTGCTGCAAAGTAGCCATTGCACTTAGAATTCAGTTTGACAAGTCATATTTAAATCTTTCTGAGCTAAGACAGGGAATATAACTGTGTTATGCAAAACAAAAGGAACTGAATTACTATGTCAGAGTAGCAGTGCTGCTGAAAATAGATTTAAAAAATCAGAATTTCATTTTCTGTCCTTATACTGTTCTATAACTAAAGCCATAATGAAAATGTTTGAATACCACATGAGGTGTGCGTGTTTGCATTTTTTGTCTTAAGTTTTTTTGTCTTAAATTACAGTGCATAATTATCAAATTGTGTAGGATCTGGTTCCATGATACGAGCACAAATAGTGACTAGTCATCTAGAGTTTGCTCTGTTCTAATTCCTGTAATACTTTTGTTATTTTCCTTCACTAGCTTCTGTCTCCTATAGCAATTATTATAGGCTTTCTTTTCCTCAACTTCTTATCATGATTTTAGCCGATTCCTTGGATGAAATGCTGTTGGGATAAAAGAATGAAAAGATCTTGCTGACATAGTCCAAAAAACAGCTTAGCAAAACAGTTGATGCTTGCTGACAGATACCTTGAGCTGACCAGAATAGTGTCCAACTGTTGACAGTTCGTTACCTCCTTATTTGCTCAGTATTTTCAAATGAAGCTTAACTTTTTTTTTCAGTCTATGATTTCTTCCTAGCAGAAGGGCTTCTGTGGATGTCAAAGATGATGGAAGTCCAAAGTGTTCCAGATAAACTGAATTTATTCTGCCTAGTAGCTTATTAAAAGTCTGTTTGCATTCCACCTAACTTCTTTTCAAGCCTGGAGAGCAGCACCCCATGCAAGTTAGTTGATGACGTCAAATAGCCATGATAATCTTGCTTCTGTAATTCATTGTTTTAATATAGTTTTGACCTTTTAGTCAAATTACTAGTTTAAACAAAGCAAGAGTGGTAGAGAAAGAGAGATGCATTTTCTATGGCTGGAAATACTGATAGTACGTTAAATCTCCTCTGTTTTTTTTCCCCCTATCTCTTTTGTAATAGCTAGCAAGGAAGAGGGCAGATTTGAAAAAGAAGTTGAAAGTCACATTTGTAGGAGAAGCTGGTCTTGACATGGGTGGCCTGACAAAAGAATGGTTTCTTCTTCTGATTCGCCAGATTTTTCACCCAGACTATGGTGAGTCTGCATGAATGCCAAGTACAACTTGAAAATGTGTTGATTTTAAGTTATCAAAACACTGATGGATAAGAATTCATCACTACTCTAGTATTAGACAGACCGTTACTACTTGATGTAAAAAAAAAATGAAAGGAGGCAAGTTAAAATTTCGTGTTGTAAATACGGAAAGAACTTTTGGCATAGAGGATAACAGAAGAGAATGGGAAGCACTGAAAAGCTTGCAAGGTCTTGTCTTTTGACAAGGATGTTCTAGTATTGCTGAAAAACTGAGATTTCATTTCTGTGGTAAAACAAAACTAGAGGTGAACAAATCTCTAATCAATTATAAGGTTTAGAATTAAAATTTGGATTCAGCTTTTTAAGACTTCAATCATGCTAAATATTATGCCAAATACCAGACTCAGTGTTTTTGGTTCGTTAGTATCCCTAGGCTAGTGAGCATACTGGATACAAAGCAGGGTGGATTCAAGAGTAGCAGTTGATATTTTTGTGAAGTTCTTCTCATATATCTGTTGTTAGTGTTTCCAGCTGCATCCAAAGACAGGATCTTGATTTATGTCCATGCAGATGGGAGAAGACCATCAATTATTTTATGGAGTAAGACAAAAATAATGTATGATAATAATGGTATTTTCAGGCCCAAGAGGAAATAAAGGAAAGTTTTTGAGTATATAGGAAATCAGAAGGCACAAATGCACGTTCATATACAAGCAGTTCGATCTACTTGTATGTTGCTGTAGATGGAACTGGGTGTTTTTTCCTGCTCTAATTTTTTTCAAACGAGTCAGCTTTCTTCAGCTCTGCATGGATCCATTACTAATGTTTTAATGGGTTAAAGCGTTCCCAAGCTGGCTTAAATTTAGAAACATCGATCTCCAAGGACTTCAGCTAACACCTAATAGTCCTTGATAGAATCCAAGAGCTTGTCTGTCTTTGTCTGGAAGTGTTTGTGTCCCTCAAATGCATGGAGCTTGGTTGTTTATAGGACTCCCTTCTAAAGGTCCAGAAGTATCTGCTCAAATCTGCTGAGATCATTATTTGCCTAAAGTTCTTGCTCTAGTAAAAAGGGCTCTTTGTGAAGAGATAACAACCTCAATAGGGAACAGTTTATCCTGAGGAAATAATTCTGCAAGTTTGACAATTCTGTTAATAAAAATGTGTTGTCAGTAGAACTTGGTAACCGATGAGTTTGGAAACATTCAAGCATAATTTTTTCACCAGCTTTGGCAGGCTTCCTCTCTTTAAAATGTAAATTCTTTCATTGATATGATTATCAGCTGAGTGTGGGAAGAGCTCAGAAATGTTCTCATCCCTTAGAAAGGGACTGTATAGTCTACTGTCTTTATTGTTTAAGTTGTAAATAATGTTTGTCAGAAGCTGTTAGTGCACCCTTAACCTGGAGTGCACTGTCTTGCTTCTCTGAGAACTGCTTCTTGCCTGAGTGTCTTAAAGCTGTTATGTGGCTTCATGGTGTAGGTTTTTGCTTTCTTTTACTCTTTAAAACAGAGCAATCTGTTATGAAGCAAATAGCAGTTGAGTGAGTTTACAGTCTTGATTTTGGTAGGATCTGTCTTGTAATTTAGACCAGTGGGTGGCTTTTTTACGGTATTTGTGGGGTTTTTTAATTATTCTAATATACTTTTTGGACAGATAAGTATGAAACAATCCCATTGATGCTAGTGGATGCATAAGATAAAACTTTTACAGTTTTCTATTCTTAGATTGTAAAGTTTGTGGTATTTGTATCATGAGATTCACGCCAATGTTTTTAATGATTGTAATCTGCTATTGAAGCAGGAAGAGAGGAAGAAATGGGCTTACACTGCAGCATGGAAATTGTTGGTTGGACAGTTTCATTTCTGACTGTGCAGATTTTGAAGCATGTGAAGAAGCAGACCAGGGCTGAGGGCCTTAGTCCTGCCTCAGGGCTGGAGCTGCTCTTGGTGGTCCTTGCCCTGAGACCGGCAGGGTCCTACTGCAGAAGGGAAGAGACAGAACTGAGAAAGAGCATGGAGTTATGCACTTCTAGAAGCACAACATGGTGCATATGTGAGAAAATTTTGGCTTTGTGTGGCTTTTTATTAAAGATAAAGCTTTGTAAAGAGCAACTGTCCTCTTCTTGCAGGCATGTTCACATACCACAAGGACTCACACTGCCATTGGTTCAGCAGCTTTAAGTGTGATAACTATTCTGAATTCCGACTGGTTGGAGCCGTATCCTTTTGTCCTCATGACAGTGCTAAACAAGCAGCAATTTAATTATAGGGATAAAATAAGGCTTGAAGGTCTGATCAGAACTCATTCTGACCTATCTACAAGTATGTTCCACTATAAAAAATAAAAATAAAAATAAAAAAAGTCATTTGAGCAAGTAGGCTGAAAGAAAAAAATAGGAATAAAATGGTTGACATGGGTATGTGTACATTCTATAGTCAGAAAATAATAGAATTAAGATTACATATGCAACTTCATTGTGTTTAAGCTGTAATTTTTTGTTTACTTCTCTTCTGGGTTTCATTCAGTAACCACAATTGAACCTGGGTTCATTAATCTTTTGTTTAAGTCCCTATTGAGAAGTATATGACCTTTTGTTGGTTTTGGTTCTTGCTGATTTTTTTTTTTTTAACTGGTTTCCTTATGAGAATAAGATTGTTTCCTAGGTCTTCTGTTGTGCTAATTTATGAAGTCCTCAGACAAATTATTAATAATAATATATTCTTATAACTCCATTGAGATGAGGTGATGACACCCCCATTTTACTAATGCGAAGCTGAATCATGAACAGGACTCTTCTACTTTTTGATATTAACTTCAAATTTGTACTATGAGCTGTTAGTTCAGGTAACTTTCATTATTGGTATTGATGCCTTCTTTAAACAGCCTAAGGATGGGTGACACTTTCTCGTTTGTCATGGCTCATCCTGCATAGCTGCGTGCAATGGGTGCTGAGGATAAAGCCCCTGCTATGAAATAAAAAATTAATGAAGTGCAGTGCGTATAATTCAGCTATTCAGTATTAATTAACACGAGTACAGGAAGTCTGTAGTAGCAAACCTGGTACTAACAAACCCAAGCCTAAGAGGAGGAATCTCTTTCTCGTATGTACACATCTTAAGTGAGAATGATAGCCTGCTCTCTTCGAGTCCCTACTTTGCCCAAGTTCTGGAATTATAACGTGTCACTGAGTGTGTTTGTGTGCTGATGAGCTGTAGTGCCAGTGCAGGTTTGTTGTTATGCTTATAAATGTATTTAAAAGAAAAATTTCTATATTGATCACTCTCTGGATTTTTTGGATTAAAAATGTGTACATCTACAGTTCCCTTTTAAAAGACAAAACAGAAAAAACTTTTCATAACAATGTGTTGAAACAATTTATTCAGGAAATGCTTGTAGAGAATTTGAAGATTTTCAAGTGCTCTGGCAACATGCCTCGTTTGACCAATTTAGCTATTATTTAATTTTAACACAACATTTAAAATAACATCAGTCCAAAAAATTTAAATAGCTTCCATTCCTTCAGTTTGTTTACCATATTTTAGAGTATGGTCAGTAAAAACTATAAATATTTTTTCCAAGTAACTTAAAATGTTAACTGTAATAAAGATGTGTGAGTTTTACCCTTAATGTTTGACATGTATAGCTTATGGGACTTGCTGTCTATAATAGCATCACCTTGGATATTCGTTTCCCACCTTGTTGTTACAAGAAATTGTTGAATCCTCCTATTGTTCCCTGTGATCATAACACGCTCATAGGCATCTGTGATGTCACATTAGATGACCTTTTCCAGATAATGCCTGTAAGTATTAAGCTTTTAGAGACTAAATTACTGATTTAGAACCTGTTCTATTTATATTTGATACTTGAATAATAGTTCCAGAATGAGCTTTTTTTTAGCACCAGCTGATATAGATTCTCTTCTTCTGTTGAAAACATAAACATAATCCATGTTTTCTCACACAGCAGAGTTTTTGTAGATGTACTTGAAGTTAGAGTACCAAAATCTGATATGACATTCTAGATGCCCTTTCCATAGTAAAAAGAAGTATTTAAGCATATATATTGAAATTGGAGAGAACAAAAGAAAACAACCTTCTAAATACTCTGAGCAGTATTGCTTTGGGTAGGTTTTTTGTGTACACATTTTGAATATACAGCTTTTTCCAAGATAGTTTATAAAGAATGATTTTTGGCATGCACTTGCAAAGCACATTGATTAGTTTTGTAGGTTTACTAAAGAGTTTGTACTCGTATTGTAGGAATTGGCCCATGGACTGAGTGAACTTCTGTCCTATGATGGCAACGTTGAAGAGGATTTTTACTCAACCTTTCAGGTCATTAAGTGCTCAACTATAAGTGATTCTCAAACTAGTTCAGTAGTTTTACCAATGTTTCTGCAGTGGAGTGGTCTACTAGTGTATGAGTAGTTATTGTTTGTAATATGCCTGCATGAGCATTAAAGCTTGCTTCAAGATCCAGTCTAATCCTTTGTTCACGTGGTGGCTGGCTTCATTATGGAGCTTTAAGCTGTTGTTCCTTGACAGTGTAAGTGGACCTGAGCACAGACTGCCAGGGTCCCAGGTCTAGCTGCTGGTACAATTCCAGCTCTTTGCTTGCTCTGACACTGACATTGCAGTCAGTAACCTGCTTATGGAACTCATCTGGCTGCAAAACAATTCCTTTTCTGTCTAACCCGAGTGCTAGACAAAGGTTACTCCTGTTATTTTATGTGCTTTTTTCCAGGAAATCTCAGCCCATGCTTGTTTGTTCAAGTTATAATAGTTTTGCCAGACCTGTATGTCTAACAGTCAAGAAATGATTGTATTTTTATTCAATCAAGAAAACATTTTTCATTTATTCATTGTTTTAGAACACATATTATTTAGTAAAATTTCGTGCTGGTTTATTGACTTGTATTGGAACCGTATTGACTTTTTTTGTCTCAGCTTTCTATTCCATTGTTATGGGGCTACATGAGAATTTCTGTAAAGTGGCTGTTCTTGAGTTCCTAGAAGGCTACAGTGGAAGAAACACCTTCTTAATTATATTTGATACTCCTAAATTGTTCTTAGGCATGTACTCTTTCCACTTTGTGGCTCCACAGCCTGCAGTTTGATAGGTCACTATTTAACAGAGACAATTTTTCTACTTTGAATACTGGATTTCTTAAGCAGTTCATTGAAAACTGCATTATTTAACTGAAATACAAACAAACAAAACAAACACCAAGACAAAGCAAACCCACAGGATTACAACATGCGGTGAAGAGAGAGAGGAAACACGTGGAGTTATGAATACAAGCTCTGTAATTTGTGAGTTTCTGAATGCTATTTCCAGTACTGAACTTCTCTCTTTCTCCAGGTTTTTCAGGAGGAATTTGGTGTTATAAAATCTTACAACCTAAAGCCAAATGGAGATAAAATTCCTGTCACTAATCAGAATAGGAAAGGTACTTCAATACATATTGACTACACACATTTGGCAGAGTTAAATTTATTGCTTTTTCACCTTTTATAAGCCCAAGTTTTGTTTAACAAAGTATGAAAACTAAATTCCTGCAGTCCTTTCTGGTATGTCTAAAAATTTAATAGTATATAAAACAAAAGACATTCATTTTTTATTAATGCAATACAATTTTAGAGGTCACAACAAATGATTATTTTAAATTGTTACAACCTAAGAAGAAATTATTTTTTTTCTCTTTTTTAGAATATGTGCAACTTTATGTTGATTTTCTTCTCAACAAATCAATCTATAAACAATTTGCAGCTTTCTATTACGGATTTCATAGTGTCTGCGCTTCATATGCGTTACTGGTAAGAATAAAATAAAACATCGCTACTTTTTCAAATATGTGATGACGACTGATCTAAAATATATAAGTTATTCTTAATGTCTGCACTGCATGGCTTTAGGATTCATAAAGAATCTTGGTTAATCAATGTAGCTGAACAGGATAAATTAGGTAATCAGCTGTTAACTGTTTTTAGTGGAACACCACAGATAAAGCTCCGCAAGTTACGTTTAGCAGTATGTATTCACAGACAATTCACAGCCTCACATGTGAGTGATTACAAAGATTTTCTGCATCCCCTGCAGTTAGGAGCAGTAGAGCAAACGTGTCTGTCTGTGCGTTCTTGAGCAACTACTCTGAAAATTGTATTACATTTTGCAGAAAGAATTTTCAATGGGATTGAGGTTAAACATTCTGGTAAACTCAGTTCTGTTTGCCTTTTGGAATGTCTTTTACATTGTTCCTTGTGCAGTAAGAAGAGATGTTTACAACTTTCATGAGAATTTCTGCGTTCCTATGAAATTAGCCAAGCATGACTTGCACTAAAGTGAAATGTGACCACAGGGAAGTTTTAGGAAGGAGAATGATAAACCTTTGAAGTGCCAGGAAAGTATTTTCTGGCATTTAAAAGGTAGCATAGTAAATGAGCAAGAAGTAGGTTTGTTCTACTCTTGTAAGTTTAGTGGTTGTGAAACGTGATTTATGGTTCTGTATGTATATGCTTTATGCAGCAGTATGTACAACTAGAGTAAGTTCTGTCAGCCACTGCTACTTACAAACCTACATCATGATTTTCAACGTAAATGTAATGTTTATAAATAAAAATCTAGATACTGTTTCTGAATTTCATATATAAAAACTTAATTTTCTTCATGGTCTATTTGTAATCAAATCAGAAGGCAAGTCAATGTAATAAATGTAAGAATGAAAAGGAAGCGAAGAACAAAATAAGTATGCTAAAATACATTATCCATTAATTTTGCTTTGTACTACATACAGTAATAAAAAGATTCCTCCAATTTCCAAGGAATCAATTTTTCTATAAAAACAATATGTATCTATTTAATTTATAAATTTATATTGAATAATATTCTGTAAATTTTTCAGTGATGCAAAAAAAACCCCAACAACTCTGAATCTAGTAGCATTATTTCTCATCTTTAATGGCAATAAAATATTTTATACTTAATTTCTGGCAGCTTCTTCGTCCAGAAGAAGTTGAAATTCTTGTCTGTGGTAGTCCTGAACTGGATATGGCAGCTTTACAGCGAAATACCCAATATGAGGGCTACCAGAAGACTGATGTTACTATACGGTAGGCTTCATATATATTTTTTTAAACTTTAAATGCAGCATAGTATGGTAGGCTGTTGAAAATAATCTCTTTAAGTGTAATCTGAAAATGGATCATAAATGATTGAAGTTTTAAAAATCTAACTTCCAAATAAGACAGACATTGCTAAATTAGCATCTTTTGACACAATAAAATGTAGACACTATATAAATAGGAATAGATCCTTGATGATGTACTGTTTGGATACCTTTGAAGTAATGTGTTGAGATAGAAATGAAGGTCAGAGTTGTGTTCATACAACATAGTTTAAAATCCTTTACAGTGAATTCTAAATCTTTAATTTTGTTATTCAATCTTCTAAAAATTTTTTTCATTCTAGTTCATTTTTCATCAATTTTACTTGATACTAAGGAGTTTTATACTAGTAATTAGACTACTTATTTCTTTAATAGAATAGATTCAGGCATAATTTGCTAACACATGATTACAAAATTGGTAAAATGTTGTCCTTGGGAATTTATTTAACCTTGAATAGTAGGATAATGCTGATGCCCTATAGATAACATTGTCAGTTCATCATATACTTGCTGTTGTAATACTGCTTTGTCAGGATGTTGCATCTTAAACTATTTTCTACTCCTACTCCTGAACATAGATACTTTTGGGATGTAGTACTTGGATTTTCTCTTGACCTTCAAAAGAAGCTACTACATTTTGCTACAGGAAGTGATAGAGTACCTGTGGGAGGTATGGCTGATTTGAATTTCAAGATTTCAAAGAGTGAAACATCCACTAATTGGTAAGTAGTTTTCTGGATTTTTAGAATTTTTTGCTCTTAAATTATTTCCTGAGAGTCCTTACTGCTTTTGAGTGTCTCTTTAAAGAAGAGCAAACTAATGTGTAAGGGTGAAACTGCATGACGTCCATTAATTTCTCTTCAAAATGTTGTTAAACCTATCTATTGATGGCATAAATTTAGCTGATGATCATCTAATACAAAATCAATTTTTTAGTTAGTGTTACATTTAAGTCCAGAAATTCTTTATCTATGAAGAGTTTTCTTCAAAGAAACTGTTTAATTATTCCTAACATGACAGCTGAGCTAATGAAAATAGTGTTAATCACCATGATTTTTTTCTGAATTTATTGGGTCTGTTCTGTCGTTATGAATAGCAGCCCCTGCAGTTGCAGAAAAACCCTTTATGTTCTTTCTTGATGGTCTGAATAAGAATTCTAATGTGTATGGCTGGAGAAGATGTAGCATTCCTTTAGGGTCTCTAGTGAGTAAGCTAATGGCTGTTAGGGAGGTTGTTGTTAGGAATAAAGCAGCCTTGTAACTTCTTGTCAAGTTCTTATGCTTTTGGTAGCCTTTTATTTAAACTGAAGTGAACTGAGAAATTCCTCGTACTTTTCAGCCAGCATTTTACTCCTCAAGAGTGGAATACATTCGATACATTTGGAAAAATGTGTGGAAAAACTTACTGGTCTGGAGCTGCTCACTGCTAAGCAGTAATTGCTGGATTTACCTAGTTTTCTCAAACTTTTAATGTAATAATCAAAGAGGAACTCTATTTTAAAAGGCAAAATTTTTTCATTTTCTATGGAGAACTGAAATAAATGCATAGATAAAATCAGATTTAAAAAGGAACAAAAATCACTGTGGTATTTCTCATGCTTTATTCAATCAGCTGGTAACTGTTTCCAGTACTATGTTAAAGGGACGTGAGCAACTGGTGAAAAAATGGAAAAAAAGCAGTCAACTTTGAACCTCCATTTAAGTTAATTCTGTAGAACTGCTCTTTTTCTTGAAACTGGGAAACAATGTGTTTGGAAGTGATGTGCATTTTAAAATTCTGTAGATCTGTGTTGCAAGATTGTTGTTGCAGTCAGATGCCCTTTGCAAGGATAAACATTGGCATGTTGGCATTGTACTGCTCACACAATAGGCTCAGAGACAGTAATAGCCATAAGAATTGTCAAATTAATGTACAATTTTCCAAATTTCCAAATTCTAAAACAGGACTCCAGTCTGATTAACAGATGTTTGCTCCCATGTTTTATGGGAGGAAAAGCAGTTGTTGGGTTGTCCAGATCTGGAGGGGAGTTTCACCATCTTTCAGGGATGTTTTCTAATGACCAGACTGCTGCCTTCCAAAACCCTGGCTACAATGAAAACAGGACTAGAGAGTTTTTGAGTCACATGCTAAAATCCAACTTTGAAGTGGCCAGACTTGAGAAATTTTTCAGTGCGTTGCGTTAATTCCAAATCTCAGATGGAGCTTCAGCTCAACCAGCTAAAGAACTGTTCTCAACAGACTAATTAATCCTCCCTAGTGCTGAGCAGGATTTCCAGCATTTTAATCAGGCAGCACAAAGAGAGATCTAAATGTATATGAATATGTATAATATAACATATATGAACATATATTCAATCTCAACTTTCAGAAGACATTTGCAACTTAAAACACTGGTATGGCTAAGACCAACATTTGTCAACTGTTCTTTTTCCAGGGCTTCAGTCAGCTTTGCAGTGCTCTGTCCTGAGACATATGTCTGTAAGGATGTATTTTAGTGGACTAAACCTTCTGATTTCTGTTCTTAAAGTAACTGTGGTTCATTTAACTCTGTTTATACCAACTCCATGTCCAAGCTTCCTTCCTTGTGTTGTGAATTCTGATTATACACAGATTTTTTATAGAGAAGAACCAATTTTGACTATTTGTTATATAGTTATGTGACTACCTTGACTTTGAAAAACCTAGAAACATGTTTACAACTTCTTTTAAGTTGAGGAGGAAGAGGATTTGCAGGCAAACAAATTTCATCCAAGTACCTGAGGTGCAATGACCAGAGTGGTGTTATTTATAGTGTTTCTTTTACACAGTTTCTTACTTTAGTATTGTTTAACTGGAAATATGTAGGCAGATGGCAGTGCCCTGCTTCTGTTGTATTGTTAAATAAGAGGTTGGTTTTGTTTTTGCTTTAGGTTACCTGTGGCCCATACCTGCTTCAACCAGCTTTGTCTCCCTCCTTACAAGAACAAGAAAGAGCTGAAGCAAAAGTTGATCATTGGAATTTCAAATGCAGAGGGTTTTGGTCTAGAATAAAACAAAATACTTCAAAAAACAGCATTGTTATGTAGCACTCACTCTCTTCTAATTGTGCCTTTAAGCTTTTTGTTATGTCTCTTGATTCTGTGCAAGTCTTACCCAACTTACCTATTTTTTAATTAAATATGAAGTGTATGGTTCTTTCCTTAATGGCAATACATTTACTGCTTGCTTTGTCACAGAAAGTAGTTTTCTTCATACAAAAAGCTAACCTATTTGATAAGAAAAACCTGAAGACAGTTTCTAAGTTACAGTTTGTTTCCATTTTTTTCTTAATAGCACTTTATCGTTAATCGTAATTACTTTACATCACACGTACCACTGGGAAATATATACAGAATATTTCTTCGTTAGCTAGCCCCAGTGGTGGTGTTTTCGATTAACATGAATAGTAGAAAAGAATATAACTTACAGCATGTAGCCATATTTTCACAACAGCAAATAGGAATTTTAGTCTTTATAAAATGTATGTGGTTTTAATATTCTAGTTTCTTTCTCAGTTAAACAGGCAAAGAAGCATGTAAATAACTGCCTGTGAACAAATAGAGTTTTGATAGCGCCATTTAATGCTAAAAAATTATTTTTTATGATTAAGAGGTTTTAGATGTTCTATATTTGGCTTTTACAAATCAACAGGATTGACTGTACAAAGAGTTCAAAAGGTACTTTAGTCAGCTTGAGGGAATTCAAGGCCAAACTGCAGGTACTAAGTAACTTTCAAGTTCATTCTTTGAAACTGACAGCAACTAACCAGATGTGCTCTAGTGTCATAGTACACAAAACTAGATATTTTAAATAAATTCCACATATGTTGAAATATTTCAGGAAAATAATGAAACACATAGAACATATAGAAAACTGATATATAGTCTGCTGGGCTATCATTTTGTCAGCAACTTTTTTGAAAGTATTAAGTGTAAGCTGTGGCAAGAGTGAATACAATAACAGAAAAATGCTGAAGCTCTCATTAGCTTGATGGCCAGCGTTTAAAGACAATGGTGCACTGGTTTTCACTGCACAGCTACATGAGAACAATTCTTGATATGGGTGTTCGGAATTAGTAAATTAGGTGCTGGGGAAGATACTAGTTCTAAAATGCAGGTGTCATTGTAAGTCGGTTTTATTCATTAAACAGAGTTTATCAGCACACGATACATTATCTTTTTTAACATGAATAGCTACTGTGTGCTCTATAGATTTTTATTTCAGCTGAACGAGGCCCACATCTTTTAAAACATTTAGGCATCAATTTGTCAGTTTTCCCAGTTGGCTTCTGCTGGGAGCTGGATGCTTAAATAGCTTATATTGTCTGTACTCAATTATTTATTTGTAATAAGAGGAAAATATATTATTATTCTTTTCCCTTTCTGTATTATTTACATGCAACCAACAGAATTTCACATGATTAACAAATCAATTTTCCTAATTTGTAGTTTCAGAGCTGATGTGGATTCTGTCCAAAAGCTAAGTGCAAACTTTGTTTTCTTCTCTTTCCTAGAGAAGTTCCTGATGATTTTACAATTTTATTAAAGGAGAGATAAACAGTAGAGTATCTTGTAATATTTGGCACTATTCATTGTGCTCTGCACAAAACTGATATTAAAATTTCCATTGATTTCAGCTTGGAACAAAGCTAGGTTAGTGCAGGGAGTGCTAAAAGCAGCACATCAAACTTGTGCATTTTAAATTGTTGCTCTCAAATGAAGATTTTAAAAGTAATTTGAATTTACAGTATTTCAGATTAAGAAATAAATGAAATTTTCACACTGCACTGAATGATCTAGACAAAAGTCTAAAATTGCTTGAAGCTAAAAGCTGAACGTGGATATAGGTAAGCAGTTTGGAAACAAACACCCCCTCCCTTCTCCCTCTTTGTAGAACTGGGCTAATGGAATGTTGGTTTATGAATAAATAACTATACAGTTTATCTGAAAACATGGCAAATTAGCCAAAATATTTTTTTATGGCTTAAGCCCACTTTTAATAACTATTTATCTATTATTGTTAAAATAAAAGCTGTATTTTATTTTCACTGAATTGCACTTTGCCTTGGGTTTAGTTTTATTTATTATTGCTTTTTTGATTTTACTGTGTAATATTACCTCAATTCTAAAAAAGCTGTTGTATTTGCATTGGTTTTTAAATGATATAGTCAATTCAATGACATTTTATATATTTCCTGATGTTGATAAATTAAATAGTAAATTTTGTATTTGTTAAATGAAAGCATTGCACTGTATTTATGAAACAAGCCTCTGATCATTTTAAACTTTTCCTCAATTATGTTTTTTGTTCTTTTGTCTTGCTTGTAATCCAGCTTTTTTTAATCTCCATCATTGTTTTGTAACATACAAGAGAAACCTGGTTTGTATAAACTTGTTCATTACTAAGTATCTATTTTTATGTATTAAAATTGTGCAGTCATTAAACCAAGTATTTAAATTCCTGGTTTTATTTGTTGATTTCAGATTTCTATAATGTTTTATGATGGGATTGAAAGCATGATCTACATCTCTGCTTTTTTCTTATTTTTCTTTTGAAACGTTTATATCAGGAGGGACAGCGAACAAGAACATCATGCTTTCTCATGGCTACAGATTCTGATCACAGGATTCACATCTGACCAGATTTAAAGTTGCTTCTTGTCTCCTCTGTGCCACTTGAGTTACCTACAGGTGGCAGCAAAGCTGAGGATCAAGGCCACTTAATTAGTGTCAGACTTTCCTCTCAACTAAGAGTAGATATTGTAGGTAAGAAATATAAATATTCTTAAGAAAATAATTTTTAAAAAATAATAAATATTAAGAATAAAGTTATAAACATTTGTCACAAATCTTTTCAGACCGACAAAATCAGCAAATATGTTTACTTCTAGTAAATGAATATGGAGGAGAGAAAAGCATCTGCTTTGGTCTAGCACTGAGTCTTGAAAATGTCATTCCATGAAAACTCTCTAATGTGTATTGGGATAAATGAGAGACTTTTACGAAGCCTCAAAGGGACGAGATTGATTGCTGCTGATCTCTCTGAATCATAGATAGTCTCAAGAATGATATTTAGAAAGAGGTTAGAAAGCTTAGCTTGCCTTGTCCTGTTCCAAGTAGGTATCGGATGGATGATGCTGGGGCTTAAAACTGAAATTCAATATTTCCCTTTTGGTTTTTATTTTCTTTTTGGCCTAAAATAGTGAGGTTCTTTCTCAGTGGTTGTAAATGGTGGTGATTCTCGCTGACTTGCTCCAAAAACAAATCTTGTACTTCTTGTTATTTTTCATTGTATTTAAAATTCTTTCAGAATCCTTCCCTAAAAACACTGAAAGATCTCACAGGTCCCTTAAAGGTCATTTGCATGCCATGAGTAGCAGACTGTAACAGCATTTGTTTTTCCTTCTAGAGCACCTAGATTCCTTTCAAGATAATTTCTCTTTTTTCTTTAGATCAATATTTTTCTTTACAATTTTTTTTAGATTTTTTCAGATTTTTTCAGAAATCTGAAGATTTTTTTCTTCAGAATCTATGTTGTTGTGTGTGATGAAGTTCTTTGTACTTTTGAAGATTCATAGCATCCAGAAAAGTAACAGTGGGATTGCTTGGACTGCTACAGATGTTTTGCTTGCATCTGTCAGAAATGTTCTAATTCATAGTCAGGTGGGTTTTGTTCTTAAATTACTGAGCAAAAATTGGCCCCTGGAGATCTGAACATTTCAAATTCTTAATTTATACTTAAGTTCTTTAAGACCCAATGGTTTTATTTAAAATATAACAGGGGAACAGAAATGGCAAGGGTTTGATTTTTTCTTTCTTGGAGTAGCTCCATTAGTCCCATTCATAATTGTAGGATAGATATTTGATTCAAAAGTAATTTGTGCAACAATCTACGTTTACAAGGGCTGCTCCGAAACTAATGCCTCCTATTTTATTATGTTGGCCACGACACCAGAGGCAGGTTGAACCTTCCCACCAATATTCTGTTCCACGTTGTTGCTGTGCGACAGATGGCAGCAGAGGGGCACTCTGACACAATGGCGTCTGACGTGGAAGTGTGGATGAAGCAAAGGGGTGGAACTGAACTTCTCCGTGCAGAAAAAATGGCACCCATTGACATTCATTGATGCTTGCTGAACGTTGGTGGAGACCACACAGTGGCTGTGAGGCAGTGTGTGGTGCATTTCAGCAGTGGTGACAGTGAGAGTGGGTCACCTCTGCTGGTGCAGACCTTTACGAGTGTGGCATGCAGGCTCTTGGTCATGACTGTTTTGTAGCTGAGAATTTGCTCTATCGAATACTGTTGTGCTCTTTTATCTGTTGTAGTTTGCATGGAAGTAAATAGGCATTACTTTCAGAGTGACCTACATAGGAAAGAACTCTGAGGTCAAAGGTGGAGAGAGTGTGCCTCTGAGGAGATGGTAGAGTTCATTAAATCTGGAAGAGTGGGAGAAGTTGATGTACATCAGGCAGCACCTAACATTGTTCAGCTCTGGAATCTTCTGTAATACTAATGTCATACCTGTATGTGTTAGAGTTGGTTATATGCCTTGGTAGTTTTGTTACAGCTTTTAGGACTCAGTTTCTACCCCAGCAATACTTCATTTGCTGCTTTTCTTGTTTGTATCAGTATTTATGATTTGATATTTGTGGTGAGTGATGAACAAACATTTACTTTCTGATGCAATATTTTCTTCCCATGAAAATTGTCCTGGATTTAATTGTAGATAAAAGACCCTGGTCAGGTTTAATTTAAGGGCTTCTTGCTCATACAGTGCTTTAACTCTAGAACATGCTTCCTTACCAGGAGAAATGCACCTATTCTCACAGAAACCCTTGTATCTTTGTGCTAGCATCTCTGGTAGTTACCAGCGGAGGAGTAACCACCTCAGATTTTGAAATTATCTTAAAGGATGTGTCTGGTAATAATAAATGCATCGTATTCTTTCACAAAGATTCCATTAACAGGAAAAGAATTGATTGTGAAAGGTAAATGCTGTCTGTGTAAAAGAGATTAATACATAAGAAAGAAAGCACAGCATTTTAAATTCCTCTTGGGTTCTCACATGAGGAAACAAATAGTTGGGACAAGCCAGTTAGCTTTCAATTTCAAATTAGCAATTATCCTCTCTTCTTTCTCAATGATACATATTTCATAGAATTACAGAATCTTTTGAGTTGGAAGGGACTTTAAAGGCCACCTGGTCCAACTCCCCTGCAATGCACGGGGACACTACAGCTCGATCAGGGTGCTCAGAGCCCCCCAGCCTGACCTTGAGCCTCTCCAGGGATGGGGCTTCCACCACCTCTCTGGGCAACCTGTTCAAACCTGTTCATATTTATATCAAGCCATCATAAAAATAAGAGCACATTCCACCTTTTTGCTTTACCAGTGTTCAATATGCTGTTTAGCATGTGAAATTTCAGAGAGGTTAATTTACCCCTTAATGCTGCTGGTTTTATTTCCTGGAAAAGTCATTTCACACCTCGTAAGACATTTCTTTGTAGCCATTTACTGGCTTTGAGAGAACTGCAGAGAATTTTTTTGGTTTCTCTATTAAGAACAGAGAGGAAGGTGGCTGGCAAAAAAAAAAAAAGAAAAAGAAAAAGAAAAAAACGATTCTGAAATAAATAATAAAGTAAAACCCAGAACAAGGAAGGACAGTTGAGTGGTTGCTTGCTTTTTTTCCATATGTATATTTTTTTCCTCCTCCCAGTTTGTTTGTCGTTTTCATATACTGGTTGATGACTTCATTCCCCCATTGGATGGGGGAGGGTAAAGGTAAGTACAAAATTGAAGCAAAAATTCATATTGCATTTTTGTTTGGAAGTAAAAAGACAAAATATAAAGACAAAGCATAAGACAGAAATTGGGTAGATCAGAGCAATGCCGAAACAAGGAGAGGGAATCTTAGGAGCAGAGGAAAAGTATGGGCATTAATGACAGAGAAAATCTACTTTATCGTATAATAGTTCCATAGAATTGCTTTTTAGTCACAGAAATCTAATTTTATTCCCCTCTTAATTGATGAGGTTTAATTTGTCTAATTTTGATTTAATCCTGTAGAGAATATTAAGATCTGAAAACATTTTCTTTAATTCAATTACCATGTCAGACAGGAAAGCTAAAATTTGAGTAAGCACTTATTTTTTCGTGTGCTCAATGTATAGTGCCTTACAGAATGGTCTGTTACACTGAAATCAGTGAAGTGTTCTGCCTCACTGCTCTTCCAGAATTCGAACTTTTGTGGTAGTTTTTTACAGTGAAAGAAAAGCTTTCCCAAGCACTGAAAACATTTGATATTCGTGCAAACTGAAGCTTTTAAGGTGATAATGTTAGTTTGGGCCTGTTGGTTATAAACAACCTAATTGCATTTTGGGTTAGGGCGGTTTTGTTTCAGGACTCAGGATCTATTCAGTAGCCTATTTCTGTGTATTGATTTAAGTGCATTAAGCTCTTATCTCAAATAGAGCATTCTGGAAGGTGAAAATGCTCTTTCCAGTGGTGTGTGCTACTGGAGGTTACTGTAAATCTGTGAAAAGGATTCCAAGTTAATAATTACTTTGCTCTGCTAGCTGCCAGGTAGGGGCTGCAATCTCCTGGGGTATTATGGCAAAGTTGTATTTGAATTTCTGAGAGGATGTTTGCTTTTTTTCTATTGATCATCTCATAACCCATGCTCACCTGATTTTTCCTGGTAATGGGTTTCACATGCCTGCAGATTTTTAAAATGTATTTCATACACTGAAATTTTCAATATCTATGAATTATTCCATTCTAACAGTGAATTCTTTCTCTTCACTTATGCTCATGGTCAAGATCGCAGGCACAGGACTAAAATCAAAATAAAATGAATTTAGAAGACATGGTTTTATCTTCCTGTGCCTGCTTTTAGAAGTTAAACATCATCCTATAATCAAAGCTGTTCAGGCAGCATCAGCTCAGCTATGCTTAGAGCTGTGTATCCTCTTCCTCTTTCCCTGGATTTTGTGCAAACTGCTGTTGGCATTGGCATGTAACCAAAGATGAGAGATGCAATACGAGGAAATTTTTATATTAAATTAATATTTCTGGACCTTTTTTGAGCTTTGCTTGATTTTACCCTCACCGTGTCCTAGCAGTATGTGTGAGTTTATTTCATCTCTCACTGTTTGCAATGCACACACTTCACACACTGCATCTGTGAATCTGGCGGTGTAATTGCTTGTGCTATTTTTTATATCTCTCTTCTTCAAAAGAAGAAATGAACTTCATGGCTTTCCCTTCCTCATCTCCGGGGCACCGACTGATGCACCAGATCTTTTATCTCTTTTGGTGCAAAAGTATTCTTGATTTGTCCTTTCCCCTCTCTCAATTTATTTGTTGCTGACTTCATTAGCAGAGCTTACTAATTATATGACACAAGCACAGATGCTATGCTTAATCATGCATTCGGTTGAAATTTTCATACTTGTAGGTGTACCATGAAGAAGAAATTACTACTTTCATGCAGCATAACCAGTCCCTGGCTAATTTCTGCTGTCATTACTTAAAGCAACAATCTGTGTTCTTCTGGCAGTAATGCTGCCTCTCACTATCTTCAAGATCTACTGTCATTCATAACACAACAGAGGTGTAATTGTAGAATGATAAAGAGATGGAAGCTTTCACTTTGAACTTCCCTAGATTACAGAATCAATCTCTTTAGGCTATTTGTGACATATTTAAATTTTCTCTTTTTTTTTTTTTTTGGTCTAGAGCTCAGGTTTCTCTTTGTACTTCTCAATGACATAGGGTAATTTAACACTTTTTAGAACTGAGCTGTCACTTATGTACGTGAGTTACGTGACTGTTCTCCTGTCAGTCCTTATCCTAGCTACCTGCAATGTCAATCCTCCATCTGCGGCACATCTTCGTAATTCAGAGTGATTCTCATATTAATGAGGAACGCTCAGTCTTGTAAATGTCTTTGCCTATTTTGTTTCGGTTTGGATTTGTTTTTGTTTTTTGTTGTTGTTTAAAAAGAATGGTTCAGGGGAGTGTCAAGGGAAAGAGCAGGGGCACTGTTCTTCACCTCTTGTTTCTGAGACCTGTTTAAGAAAAATTCATGTGGGATAACTCTGTGAGTCCCAGATCAGTCTTTAAGTCATTATAATTTGATCTCTTCTTCCTTTTTCTTGTGATTAGCTTATTATTTGAAAGGCCTTGCAAACGTTTGCTTTTTTTCCTATGAATCTTCTCATAGCTCATGCTTACCTATTATCTGCTTGTGATATTGTTCACATGCTTTTAGATTTTCAGAATTGAGATTGAAACAGAAGAGTCAAGCTTCACTTATGATAAAGAAAGCTAGACTTGTCTTGGACCACATGAAATCCCACAACAACATCTGACAACATTTAGAAAGCTAAAGAGTTAACAGCACGTCTCAAGTCTGTCTAAATGGACCAGTTTCTCACCAAGCCAAATTTCAGCACTCCTTAGTGTTCGCTCAGCCAGCGGCACAGCCTGCTGCTCTAACAGACCACTGAGGCTGCCCTGTGGGAGCTGGCAGCGTGCTCCGTTTAGCAGCACCGTGCCAGGGGTGCAGCGAGCTGGCTGCCGACCCGGAGAGGCTGCGGCCCTTTGCTAATGCTCTTTAAATGCTTCTCAGCAATTCCCTTTGGAATCGCTAGCGCTTCATCATGTCAGCCAGTCAGTGAGGACTGCATACCAGCTGAAACGCTCTGAAGGTGTTGCCTCTCCATGCTGTTTGATTTCCTGTCCTTGTTTAAATAAGTTTTGCTAGAAATTGGTAAATGGAAGTGAACAAAACGCTTAAAATGTACATTTATTGCCAAATTGATGGTATTAATTGGTCAAATCCAAGTCATTTCTTTCAAAGAAAGATACTTTTTTCCCCTCATAACTAATATCAGCCTTTTTTAGGTTTCACTTGCTCACGCTCTTTAGTGTGTGGACATGTAGCTATCCTAAGAATGCCATAAATACAAAGCCCTGATGCACCGTGATTAGCACTCTTTGGTAATCAGGTGCATATGGGAATCTCTGTGAGGACCTCACTCAATCTGCACCCCAGTATCTTTTCAGCTCACAGATCAAAGGAGAAAAACTTGAAGCAGAAGATTCTTTGAGTTTTGGACAGATCAGCTAGCGCTGGCACATTGCCAACCACTTTTTAAAAATCAAAGCAGGTTTGGAAGTGTGCAAAGTTGATATCATAATTTTATTTGTCTTCATTATCGCAGATTAAAGCACAAAACATCTGCAGCAAACACTGCCTTAGAGTTTTCTGTTAGTCAGTAGTATTCAGCAGAGAATTTTTCCTATTACTTATCAAACCTGAAAGTAGCGATATAAGAAGAATTGGAGAAGTATTGCTTAATCAGAGCTTTATTACAGTTATTGAATATTCCTGGTGCAAAGCATCCAAATAGAGATGGCTCGTGTTATTGTATGCGGATAGATGCCGGGCATTGTACATAATGGCCATTACATCTAGTAAAACTGGGGGACAGACTATCCCATCTCCATCAGTTACTTTTTAGAATAGGTGGCTCATTGAGAAAGAACCACAGAAAACAGAACCATATGTTAGCAACTTGCATATAATGAAAAAAAGTTAACTTCCTTTTGTGCGTTGAAGGTTCCTTGGGATTTTGGTGGGGTTTTTTTGGTGGTGTGTGTATATTTGAGTATTGGGTTTGTTTTGTTTGTTTGTTTTGTTGGTGGTGTTCCCAGGCTGACCACAAGCAGAGCACGGACTGGCTTTGGCTGAAGAGAATTAGAAAACAAGAAGTAACTCTAGGACAATGTTCTAGTTTGTAACCAGTCCTTACCTTCAGTATTAGATCTAGCCAATAGTGTAATCCTTATTTCACTAACAACTTAGTTTTATAGCAAATGTGTCTTATTTTTTCAAGAAGGTGCATGAATGTACATCAGAAAGTACATTTGATAGAGTATCCATAAATTTAATCTACAAGGTTTTGCATACTTACAGCTATTCAAAACTATGGCAATTTTCCCCTGTGCCTTCAGAATCTACCAAAGGTTTTCAAAGTGTGGTCCAAAATTACTGATAAAAACTAAATGGGTAATTTCAACTGATAAATATTTTCCCTCCACAGCTTGATTTACAAAGTAAGGGAGGTGTTATGCCTTTCCACCCTCTGCACTTTATGCTCGGGTGGTCATGGCATTTGTTTGTGGTGGGTGAATTGGCGTTCAAGTTTCCTGAGGGCAGAACTTGAACTTAGGTTGCTTGTAGCCCATGAACTCCTAAATCCATGGTTAGCATCAGGCAGAGGGAGCCTGGGCCTCCCTCACTGGAGGTGAGGAAAATGAGCTCTGCTCTCTCACCATTGCGAATGCTGAGTGTGAGGGCTGGCTCTTCTGTGGTTCCCAAGAGGAACACAGACTTCCTTTCTGATTCAGAGTGAATTGGGGCTTTCTGTCCCCTTGTCTCAGAGAAATGAAACAATCTCCACTGCACTTTTAGCTGGATTTGATCTCAATGTTTGTTTTATAAAATGCCTTGGTTTGGTGGCTAAATCAAAATATTAACCATGCTCAGGGGTCCTGCCTGGAACCCTCCCTCTAGCTTGGAAGAAAGGTGTGACCTAAGCAGAGGACAGGAGGAGATTGGAAATGGGAAATCATTCTGCAAATTGTCATAACTCTAGTAAGTGAAGTACCATCATTCTTCATGTCTTGATGTGAAATATTACTGAGCAATGTGCAAAAATAACAAAAACAACAAGCCAGAAAGACCTTGCTGGCTGAAAATACAGAGAGTACTGTAAAAGCCATAATGGTAAATTGTTCTGGTTATTACATAACACCAATTTCTTTTTTATTATTGGACTCAGAAAATGACGTGTTTTGTTGTAATATCAACACAATATTCTTCCAGCTGTGTTTAGCTGCTTATATAGCATCATAAATCTTACACAGGGCCTTGTCTGGCCTCTGACCCATTAAAGAGATGATTTTCTCCAGGGACACTGCCGCGTCTCTGGGGAGCATTCCTGTGGAGTCAGGGGCTGAACTGGCACTCTGGACAGCCCCTAACAGAGCAAGCAGGAGACCTTCAGCATCCTGGGCACAATTGCCTTTCCCATTAGGTGTGGGGTTCATTTCTTGATGCCAGTTTATTTGCAAACATTTTCTTGTGTGAGAACAAGAGACTGTCACCAATAATTTACTGCTACTTTTTAGTATTTCAGTCAGCATAACATCCATTGAATAGCAATTCTGTGTGAAGAAGTACAATTTAAGGCATCCTAAAATTTCTGTTTCTATAGCGTATGAAGAGATTTGTAAATGTAATTTATTCTTAGTGGGTGTTTGCAGAACCCATACCAACCAGTGAATGCTTACAAATGTTTTCTGGGCTATTTCTTCCACAAAACTCTGTTATAGATTGCAGCTAATTACAAAAAGAAGCTTGATTTTGTTTGGTATATATTTATTGCTTGTTAGTTTGTCAAGGAGGGAATGCCTATGGAATTCTGGAATTATTTTCATCACAGAAGAACAGAGAATTTTGCTTGAAATCATATACAGTACAGAAAACAGCTGGAATTTACTGAGTCATGATTTCTCTGTTCTAATTATTAGGTGTTTTATTCGTGCATATAAATGCACTACAGACAGCCTTGAAAAATACTGGGTTGGGGGGAAAGAAAAAACATTTAGAGTCTCTATGAAACTTTCCATTTTTAACACATTTTCTTAGCTGAAAGTAATCCATTTTGATTATAAAGCTTCAAGCAGTTCTGCAGAGATAGATGTTGAGAATGCTGTGCTGCCTGCATTGTGAAGCAGAGTCCCTGTTACAGCCCATGAGAAACTGCTGCTGATTTTCAGCAGCCTCCAGATGAGCCTTGTATTTGCCAACTTGTAAAAATGCTGTCAATGTAGAATTTAAGTTTTGATTAATGAAATTTCATTTTGACAACACAGTTGTCAAAGACTTTAATACAACCATTTATGCACTTGCTAATTTACAAAATATGCTCCCCAAACTCAACAACTTGATAATTCTTTACTTATTTGTGAAAATCCTAATTTTCTGCATAGAATTCTAGTCTGCATGATGAAAAGGTGTTTTCAAGGCTGTAATTTCTAGTATTTTTCCCTCTATCAAGCTTGACTGTTTTGCAAGCACTATACCCAAAGCATAGAGCATGCCAGAAACACAAAAAGCAATTCTCTCTGAACATTCCTAAATTGTCTTGTTGGTAACTTACTTCTTGGAATACCCTTAAAATACAAATACAAACTTTAAATTGAGGAGATGTTTGTTTTGATACCAGAAGGTAAATAGTGTTCCTGTAGGCTTTTCCCCCTGCCTTAAAGTACTACTACACTGAATGTTATACTTTTTTTCAAGGGACCTCTCGTTCTTTAAGAAACCAATTTTGTCAACAGAAGTAAAATGCTCTTAACTCTCCAGTCTGAGGGGAGTGATAATGGCTTCAGGAACACTGTGGTTCTGAGTACACCAAGGAGAAAAACAGGAACAAAAACCAGCATGACTAATTGTGTGTCCATTTCCCCTGGGTATTTTTACAGCATATATTTATTTTTTTTCATATATGTCCAATTAATTAAAAATTAATTGTACCATTAATTAACTGCTATAGTTCTATGTCTGGAATCAATTGTGCCTAATCACTTTCTGATATGATTCCATTAGCTCTGGATGAAATTATACCTGGGCTGAGTTTGTCCATTTGTAACACCTTCCATCGCTGTCTTCTGTGTAATTATTCTGAGGATGTGGCTGCTGCAGAATGTAGAAGCCTCCCCTGGAGGCAATAACTTTCATAGTTTTGGAGACAGTATTCCTATTGACTGCCTTTGAATTTTTAAAGTATTTTTTGTATGATCAGGCTTAACTAATGAAGTAAGTCAATGTTCTTTGCAGTTTCTGCAGGTATGTTTGTGCTGGTATCTCAGCATAGCAATAATCACCTGTAGCCTCATCAAGATCTTGTTTTGTGAATACTTCTAGTACAAGAAAGACTTTTTCACTCCAGGTTTTTTTTTTTGTTGTTGTTGGTTTGTTTGGTTTATTTTTCATATTTATTCTGGAATAGTTTTTTTGTTGTCCACTGATCACTTAGTATCTTTCTCAGGTGTTTTGTCTGTTTGTTTCTTTTATTCAGGAGATAAGGTGTTTGCCAGTTGTCCTCTAGACTTACTGAAGAATGTTGACTCTGTCCAAGCCAAGAAATAGTGTTCTCAGGTTGATGTGCAGTTAATTTGGGAAGCTTGCTCGGGTCACGGGTCACATATGTTGTCAGCACCAATAAACATGATTCACAGCACTAGAAGGCCAGCTATTTCAACAGCCATTCTCCCTCCTGAAGGTGCCAGTTCACACTAGGTAAGAATCTGTTCCACGCTTTTATCTCCACTTTAACACCTCATGATGTAAATGAGTATTTTCTCAGAGCAGTTAACATGGGGAGAAATCTGTGCTTAAAAACTCCTGAAAGAATTTAACCTACAGTGAAACACCCAGTCTTGTATTGTAAATTCCTGAGTCACTGTTGGATGTTTTTTATTCCATTATCTAAGAGCAATCACCACCTAATTACTTCACCTCTGATCTGTAGTTAATGTATTTTTGAAACACTAGAAATTCCAACACTAGTATGTGTGCATTACAGACATGGGACTGCTGCTAGAATGTCCCAGAAGTAAGCCTGTACCCCCGACACCCCGCATAAAGATGGATTTATGCCCCTCTGCCCGCCACACAGGTGGCCGGGTCTGTCAGCAGGAGCCTTCTCCTGGCAGACAGCTGCGCCTTCAGTCACTGCCCCGCAGGTCACTCCTGTGGCAGCTCGGCATCCTTTGAGGCCTTCCTGCAGTGCTGAGCAGGCAGGAGCTGGTCACCCACGCTTCGTGCTTGGGCTGGGGTCTGTGGGATCCGTGACTGAGGAAGAACCTCCTGTGCCGGGCGTCTTGGCCTGTCCTCAGGGCTGGGTGACCCCAGAGCGGCGTGCCAGGGAGGCCTGGCAGTCACAGGGTGTGCTCCAGGCAAGTCACAGTGCTATTTTAGACTTCACTTGAACACGTTTCCAAGGATAGTATTCTCACTGTCACGGCTCGCTGCAGAAGTTTCTCTTGAAGGCTTGTGTGGCATTTTTGAAAGAGATGGAAAATGAAGTGAAGCAAGCCAGTTTTTCGATTCTTTTTGCCTAAAATGTCTAACTCTGGGAGTTTAGACTCATGTTAGGCCTTGCTGCCAGTGACTGCCCTGAGCCTCCCATGAGCAAAGCCCACCTCTCCCAGGCCTCTCCACCTCTCCGCTTGTGTTCTTGCCAGCACCAGGCTTCCTGGGCAAGCACAAGCAAAAGAGGAAGAAAATGGCAGACCATGTGAAATAGCCTTTTCTTTCCCTGCACATTCCCAAGCCCTGCGTTGTTACTGGTTCTCTAACACCAAAACTGATCACAAAACTCAGGAGAATAAAAGCACCATGTCATCTATCAGGTGCTGGGGGAAGCAAACAAACATGAAAACCCCACTGAGTGGAAGCAGCCAATCTGCCACATCAGTAGCAGCACACTGTAAGTGCCTGCTCATCCCCTGGCTGCCGGTTTACAGATGATGAGCATTGCATCAGCCCCTCGAGCTGATGCAGCATTTCATGCAAATTGTAAGGTCTTGGGTATGGCAATAACTGTGCAATGATTTCATCAGCAAGGCCTGTCCTATTTCCCCAAGGCCAGTCCCAAGGCAGGTTTGTTAATTATTCTGGTCTGAAAGCTATGTACCTGATGTTTAATTTTTGTTTCCTTACACCGTTTCTAAGCTTCACAAACTTCCTGTAGAGCCCAGATGAGGCTGTAACCTCTCTTCTCTTTTTCAGGCTTTCTTCAGTATTACAAAAATCAAATAGAAGGGTAATGAAAATCCATCTTTCTGACATCTGCTCCCATCTGCTTTGGTGGAAAGTAAGTTCATGCAGAGACTAAATTCAGAACTGACACATGCATGATAAGCCTAGGTAACATCATTTGCAAAATGATACCACGCTTCAGACTCAGGATTTGATACCCTTTGAGTGTCTGCTTTTCTGCATAAGGAGTGCCCTCTGGACTGCTGCCAAAGTCCTTTCCAGCAACCACATGCTGTATGCAGGTATGTCAACCAATGCTAGTAGAACTGACCTAGTAGGCTGTTAAACCCCCTGGTATTTTGGCACTGATAACTGGTCACTAACGTTTCTAATACTTCCACTGCAGCGAGCACGTATGTGAACAGAGCTACAAATCTAGCTCTCAATTTAAGTCCTCTCACACCATGAGTGAAAAACACCTTTGAGCGAACGTAAACAGTGTGACAGTATGTATTCATGTTACATGTATCAGCTATGTCTGCTGGAAAAATAAACTGATTTAAGGTGTTATTAACAGGCAAACATCTAAAGACACAGAAGTAATATCCTTTGACATCTTGCAATACTTCAATAAAACGGTGAACTAAAAATGTTCAATTATAATGTTGATAATTATTATTTTTGAAGGTGAGTTTTCTCTCATTTGAGTATGAAACTCCAAATTTGAGAAAGAAATAAATTCCCTTGTAATCTTTATGTAGGGTCCAGATGAGTCCTTAGGGCTTGAAAAAAGAATCCATAGACTTTTAAACATAATTTCTTCACTGTTCTAATTTCTGTTAAATTCTGTCTTGTTTATGTTTTATGAGATTTCTCCATAAATATATAATTTATTTTCAATTTTCTTTTGACTTTTCCTGTTCTTGTTCATAGATATACACCTTGGCCAGCAAGCACTGGCAATTTGATGGGAAATAAAGGGTTTTGTGGCGACGGCACTAGCGTGAAGCTCAGGAGATCTGCGTTCTGGCTCTGCACCAGGCTTTTTGTGCAACCCCAGGTTGCAGCAGCCGGCACCCAGGTGCAGCCCTGAGGGCACGAGCAGCAGAGTGAGCCCTGAAATGTGTCTTTGGGCAGGGCTCTGTGGCTCTTCTCCATTGCTTTAGGTCTTAGCACAATCAGCTTGTTCCCCGAGCTACATAGCTTGTGTGTGGCATCACTTCTGTAAACATCAGCATGTTGCATTACAGCTCAGGTTTGAAAACCAACAGCCTTTCCCTGGGAATTATTGTATATTGTCATTTTTTTCTCAAATGAAGTCTCTGGCTGTGATAAGATAGGAAACTTGATCCTGCAGTAAATCAGATCATCTCTCTAGGGCCTCAGTTTCCCCATGTGAAGAAGTGGGAACTATGCAAGGTTTTGGTAAAAGCTCTGAGCACTTGAGGACCCCAGCTAATAGAGAGCTGCAGGTGGGGCTCTGATGCTTGTGGAGTCGTCAGGTAACCTCACTGGAATGAACCTTCCTTAGAAACCTTACCTCTGGGTGTAAATGACAGTTGATTTTAGAGATGTATATGTATCTGAAAAGAATGAAAATATGTAGAGTTAAACGGACATAATTCTGGATTTAGAGCAAATACAGCTGAGCTTTCAGCTAGAGTGAGAGTGTTTTGGTGCCAGAATAAACACACTCCTGTTTTCCTTTGGCCTCCCTCTGAAAAACTGGCTGCACACACATAGCTGCCAACTTCTGCTGGCTAAGTTAACACACTTCTTACAACTACAGATATAACTCAGTCTGTGATTACAATAGGCTTTCTTTGTCTTTATATGGTTGTTTCACGTTTCTCTGCATCTAGCTCAACCACTCCCAATGATCTCTTTATAAATTAAGAAACAAGCTTTGTTTCTCTGGGGACACTTTGTGATTTCTTAAAATAGTGTGGCACTTACTTTTTTTGTTTTTGCTTTAAGGGTACTAAGCCCATGACTTTTTGTCAGTTGTAGAAATCTGATAGCATCAGTAAAGAACGAAATAGGATTAAATAGGATTAAAGCAGCCGCCTCTTCACCCTGAGAAATATATTGTTCTAAGACTGATGCATATTCAGCTTTAAAAAAAAAACATGGTTTTAAATGAGCAGCAGACCTTCTTTACACTTGGAATCCTCACCATATTTAAGTGGGAGGGCATTTATATTCCCAAAAGAAAGAGGTTTCTCCAGGACATGCTCTATTAGCATTGCATTAGCAGAACAGCTCAGGAAACTGCTCTGCGTGCGTCCCTGCTTTCGTGATTTCTCTCTTTACCCAGGACTAATGAATCTCCAGAATGGCATACGACTATTAAGCCATACACAATGACTCCTGATGACCCTGAATTTCCACTCTCAGCAGTTACAAGTACCATTGAACGTTACTTTTTTTCTCCAGACTGTCAGAAGCCTGGTGGTTATCCTGTCTTTGGCGTGTGCAATGGAGGGAAGGGGAAACACAGCTAAGGAAAAAAGGGAACAAAACCAGATGAGAGCACTAGGGATTATTAGTGTCATGTAAGCAAGGCTAGTGTTTGTCATCAGCATATTCTGCTTGCAGTAACTGATTCAGTTACCTTTTCCATCCTGATCATATCAGTGTAGTCCCTGCCCACTGCCCTTGAAAAGACTCTTACTAATTTCAGTGTATTTAGAATGAGTGGAAACCACACTGACAACGAAGATGGATCTCATCATCTGCTTTGTGTATTTGCCTAGCACTTGCTGGATTTTCTTTTTTAACAGTTCAAAAGACTACAGATATCCAAAATTAGGATACAAGTGATTAACTTCAGTATGATATGCTTTTAATCTTCAAATCTCATTGATCTATCCTAATTATTCCAGAAGACTTTTTGTTGTTGTTATTTTCCTTTTTCAGTAATGTTTCTGATAATATTACGTAAGCTGAATTCCACTGAAAACCTGGATGCATTCTTGTAGCTCACAAACATCTTTTAAATTCAAGACAAATTAGTCAGGAAGTGAAAGAAAATAATTTACTGGCCAAAGAAAAGAATAAATTTCTCTGGATTGAGAACACTTCCTTCCATGGTAAGCACTACCTTGCCCTGCTTTATTTTGGAGGGTAGTACAAGCACGTCCTTTGTTTGCGTAGTACGAAAGTGCTGCCAACGTCTCTTTTTTTATGGTGGTTTTCTGCTGTAAACCAGTTTTGTCTCAGGAGACCATTTTGTTTTTTCATATGAATCATCTGTGGGGAGTAAATAGGATAATGTCCTGAGTCTGTCATAGTCAGTGTTATAATACTGAACATTTTCTAGCCAGCCTCAAACTTCATTGTTCCTGTGTTGGTGTGCCAGGAGCATTGCTGTCATTCTTTTTACTAAGTTGCCTTTTGTCTACCACTATTTTCTCATTGCAATAGCCCCTTCTTTCTCTTCAGTAACCTTAACAATAACCAACTTTACATCTAGTAAGGCGTGGTCAAATTTGCAGTGCCCGACATCCCACTTGCTGCAGCCCTGGTGCTACTGCCGGGATCATTAGCAACATGAGAACTTCCTGTTTGTAGTCACAAGAGCAGAATTCCCTGAAGAGAGCTTTGCAGAGCCAGAAAACAATGGTGGCTGAGACAGCAGAGGGCAGGCAGGCTTGGGAATGTCTGGGGAAGAAAATCCTGAAGCTGCTTCAGCAGGGGAAGGCTGAAGCCAGGGGAGTCTGGCTCCTGGGAGCAGCCTCTGCTCAGCCAAGCTCACTTGGACTTTCTCTACTGGCAATGTGCACCAGCTTTCTGTGCTTTCCATAGCCTGGATGGCTAGGGTTAAAGGGAAGAGAGGCACCGTGACTTTGAGAACCAGAAGTGATGTGTACGCAGGTTGGCTTGGGTTTCTCTGCCCACTGAAAATCTCCAGTGCCCAAGGCAGCTGGATGCTGGGCCGGGAGGAGGTAGGATGAGGACCAGGCTGCCTGGCGCACAGGTTGTCCAGCCAAAAGGAGGATGTTTCCCTCTCAGCTGGGAGGTTTTTTCGCATGGTTGTTTCTGTACCTGCCCAAACTGCCCAGAGGCGCTGGTCCTTCTCTGTAGGTGATACCTGTAACAGCAGCAGGTTTCCTCAGGGACAGAGAAACTGTGAAAAAGAGCCACTGAATGAGTCCAGGTGGCAAACACCAGCCACAGGAAGGACATTTCTAAACAAAAGGTATGGCATGGGTACTCCTGGCTGTCTTTTCTGTGCCTGAAACGGCTGAGTGTTTGTCCCAGCCCTTTTCCTCAGCCATTTACCTCACATTAAAGAATACAAAATGGCTAGTTAGGTAACATAAGCCTCATCAACAAGTTACCATTTCAACACTGTAGATTAATCCCAGTCAGAGTGACATTACACGGAATGAGGATTTTGGCCTTTGAAACAAAAGCACCCCTTACAGCTTTCCTATTCCTAGCAGTACAGGCAGAATCAGGCAGGCTTTTGCCTTTGGACAGCTAACAGCTGCTTCTGTTCATTAAACCAGGAGGACCAAACTCACAGTCAGCACTGAAGTAGGCTGGTACCCTTCAGAACTCAGCAATACAGAGATGGGCTGTGTTTGGAGTCACCACATCATCCTCAGCCTTTGTGCCTTGTATTTGCAGTACTGGGGACCCTCTCTGCATATGAGCTTGTATCACAGCTGCCTACCCACAGCAAGGTCTGGAGTTTCTCTGTACCCCTGCAACACATACTCACTGACAAAACGTAAGTGAAAATGCAGTGTGCAGCTTCCCAGGCCAGGCTCCCACACTGCCGGGTGAGACCCACGTGGCTGCGCTGTGTGGAGCAGCAGTGCTCAGCACCGGGCAGCACCGATGCTGCTTGTGGGCAGGTCGGTGTTTTCTGTCCCCAGAAGTGCGTCTGTTTGCTCACGTAGCAGCCTTCTGGAAAACTCTGGCCACCTGGCCTCATGCCAAATAATATTTCAGCCGTGAGGATTACGCATTTTCCTACAGTTCCTATTAATGTTTTAAACAACATATGCATATTTTTGCTAATCAAAATCTGCCTTTTTTGAGATTGGAAAAAAATAAGCAAATTCTCATGGGACTGAAAGGATTATGCATCTTTGTCAGTTAATGAGTCCCAGGATACTTCCGTAGTTCATAGCCAGTAGATATGGAGAGAGAATGAAATGTGATTTCCTTTTTGACAATATTCCTTTTAAAGGAGCTTAAGTACTTTTTTAAAGGCAAAATAAACTGCTTGCTTGGAGAGGCAGGAGATGAAGGGAAGATCTGTGGTTCACGACTGTTTTAGCTTATTGAACTGCAGAGTGTTTACACTGTTGCTTGTTAAATGTAGAAATAGCACATCTATTTCAGCTGATAGTGACACCTGGCAAAATGTGTTGAAATACAAGAAAAAAAAAAAAACACCAAAAAAAACACCCAAAAACCAGAGCAAAAGGATGGTTTATTATGCTGCAGTGGAGTTGTCCTGTGTATTTATGGAAGACATTAGTAGCAGAATATATTTTAAAATTAAAAAAATTAAAAAATAAAAAAATAAAAGGACGTGGGAGGCTGGGCATAGATCCTACATTTTATAACAGCTTTCATATTGTTCATAAGTGGCACACAGTTTTGGCAAGAGTAGTATTTCTAACATAGCCAGGAAAGTGATCTCTGCTTCCTACTACAGTAGTGGCGATGCTGCAGAGGCCACAACAAAGGCTTGTGGTTTGTTACCATTTCTTCACATGCCTACATTGGTTGTGTAAGTGTCACATTGCAAAATCAAAGTTTACATATGCTACTGAGCAGCAGATGGAATTGAAACTGTGTGTAATTGAAGTTGTGTGACATGTTCTGGAAGTTCGGATCACTTTACTGCAAGCAGAGGCTCCTTTGCACACTGGAAGCTTGTTTTGTGGCATCTCCAGACCAGGAATAAAGGCTGAAATCCACTGCGGGGCTTCAGAGAGCCCAGAAGTGTTCCAGTGATGTATAGCAGCCCTGTACAAGCCCCCGAGCTGGAGGGGAGAATTGGTCCAGTCAGTCCTGGGAATGAAGCAAGCACTAATTTGTCATAAAAAGAAACATACAGTTGGACCTGCAATCATTATACAGCATTAAAAAAAGAAAAAAAAAAAAAAAAGCTATCCCCTGTTGGCTGTCCTCTGAATTTAGTGATAATTGGATTTAAATAAGACTTTGCTAATAGGATAGCAGAATAAATGTGTGTCATGAACAGGGTATATAGATCAGGACAAGACTGGTGTTAGCACTGGCAACAAATAACCTCTTAAAATTTTGGCATTGAAGAAAAACTGTCAGAGGCTTCCATTTTTGGAGGGCCTATCTGAGGCAGCATTTTCCAAAAGTGAAGCACAAAACAGTACTGACATGCCTCGGAGTTATCCAAAGTGTGCTGGGAACGGAGGGGAAATGTGCACAACTTTGGCAGCATGCAGCAGAACTGCTCATTTTCCTGAAGCAGGAGGAGCAGCCTTCACGATTTAGGGATCCCTGCTACAGCTGAAGGGAAGTGGTTGTCCTGGGCTTCCAGACAAATCCTTCCCTAATCTGAGTGCTGGCACAAGCTAAACTGAGTGGATAGAAAAGATTTACCTAGTGTGTGTCTTCACCTTGCTAGCTGTAAAGAAAGGTGTGTGTAGTGAACATTCTGGCTCCCGTTCAACAAAGGACTGCCTACAGCAGAATTTTTGAAGCTCAGCATGGACTAAAATTCTCTGCTGCAGAGTAGTATATATCTGTCTACGCCTGGGCTATGCAGTGCTTTCAGCATAAGATGCATACATGAACAACTGTACTGTTGTACAGGGGAAGAAAGGAGAAAAAGGGGGCATGAAAATACCATTGTCTTTCCACTGCAGCTCCAGTGAGCACATCTGACCATTTTTTGCAAACGACTGTCATAGCTCTAAACTCATCGTAAGAGATCTGGAGCAGTGATCGGAAAAGATCGATTTAGGCATCAAATGCAGACTAAATGAGAAGAGATCCTGCTTTTGACTGCTCAGTCCCATCCGAAGGTCTCCAGCTTAGAGTCTCCAAATCAGACAGTTATTAATTAACATCACAGAGTAAATATCTTTATTTAGTAAAACATAAAAAGGGATTAGGCAATCCCCACTCTGTGTCGACAACCTGGACTTATCATTAGGGTAAACTTTTGGCTAAAATTCTGTGAATTTTTTTTAAAACTTAAAAGGCACTCAAAGAGGACAGAAACGTGTAGAGAATCAGATCCAAGAGCTGTATTTCAACATGCTCAAGGTAGACGTTATCAGAAAGGATCGTTTGTATTGGCAGCCCTTCAAGGGGTACCCTCTGCTGGTGCTCAAATCAGGTTACTTCCACAGAGAACTCCTACTTTATTTTGGACCTGGCTTCACAGTTTGTAGTAGCACAAGGAAAAAGATAACCGTTACATTTTAACTAACATTTGTTTCTTTCTGCTATATTAAACTCAGATAACCAATGATTGGTAAATACATATTTTTAGCCATCTGCACGATAGTAAACCAGAGGAGGCTGATCAAGAAAGTTCCAGGCCTCTGGGTTTTGAATGCAGCTTTTCTAATTAAATAAATTTTTAAATATATATATGAATTATTTCATCCTTGGACTGTAAGAAGATTTGTTCCATAGCTAGCTAAGAATTTTTCAGGTGAATTTTAGGAAATCAGAAACTTTTGAAATTAACAATGTTTACTTTCTTTTTTAAAAAATTGGTTTTGTCCATAAATGGGAGGAATGAAAACTGGAAGAAAGGTTCTTTTCCACAAGCTGTGAACCACTTCACCAGGTCTGCAGCAGGCAGGCGGCCGGCAGCCAGCAGCGTGCGTGATCTCCACTGTGTGCTGGTGCAGGCCTCTGCCCACCGCCTGGCTCAGGTTTAAAAAAAGAAATGGTGCTGGTTGTTTGGGCTTCTTTTACAAAATAAACCTTGTGAGTGAATCACATAAGTGAAGCCCCAGCCCCAGCAAATCATGCTGGTATTTAGTTTATGCACAGGAGTTTTTTAGAAATTTGCTTACGTGAGTGAGGGAGCTGTGCCCTCTTTGCACTCTCATGCCACTTCCTGCGGCCTCCTCAGCCACATTCCCTTCAGGGTGGTGGAGTCCAGGGTGGGGGAGAGGAGGTCTGAGGTTTTCATTGCAATTGTAGCAGAGAGAAATATTCTTCATACTCCTTTTTTCGGTTTTGGTTGACATTTTTAGTTGTTTTCCTATTAATGAAAATTACGTGGAAGGTGCCAGGGAGGCTGCTGAGGCACAGTGGCCACTTCTAGACCCCGATTCTTGCAAATTCAAAGGTTTGTTGTAGGCTGCTGGAAAAATTAGGAATGCAGGGTGTTGTTCCCATGAGTGTCCATCCCTGTGGGGAGATGGATCTGCCCTGGAGTCCTGGGGTCTGTCTGGATGCAGGTTTCTGGCCACATTGATTGAGTAGAAAGGCAGCATCGGGTATGGTACAAGCGTCACCTTCCATGTTTCTTAAGAGTAATAATGTGCTGGAGAGAACAAATTATTATTTTTTTCGTTCTTTTCATGTGAGAGACACCTCAGCTCAAGTGTGAGGTTCTGCTGACACGATAAAAAGATCAAACGTACTCTGTGGGTTTAGCCAATTAATTTTCCTTCTTTTCTTTTTAGAATAATACAGCATGTATGTAATGTGGCTCTCTGAAGCTGGGAATCTTCTTTCACTGACATCTCCAGTCTTCCTTCCTAAGCAGTAATTTTCTGAAACATGCCACTTTGTCACTGGCTGAACATTAGCTCTTCTAAAAACGTCCCCTTTGTGTCTGAAGGGATCTGGTCTGGCTCCCTGGCTGTGAAAAGCAGCCCCCTGGCCTTGGTCTGCCCTGCACCAGTGCTAGGCCCAGGCCATCACCACCCAGGTGTGTCACAGGAGAAGCTGCAGTGACCTCACTGCCGGAGCCAAACTGAGGAAGGGGCAGAATGTTTGACTTTTCAGAAAAGTAGGACATGCAGATGCCTGCACGCTGTTGCCTGAGTGGCAGCAGCATGCTATAGCTGGAAAGACAAGACCACACAGACTTCAAAAAGCGTATCTGTACAATCTACAAAATAAATATTTGATCCAAATCAGGCCTCTCAAGGGACTCTGTTCATATGCTACATGCGCAAACTGCTGTCCCAGTGACACACTGAACAAGAAAATGTGTCATTCAGAAGCAAATGCCCTCGTGTTTGGGGCTAGCTTAAAAATCAAAAGATCTTGGTAACCTTCAGCCCGTGATACCACCCTCTCTAGTCAGAAGGGGTGGGAGAGCATGCGTATTTTCCATGAATTTAAAATTTTACTGAAGTTTGGAATCATGGTTATAACTGTACTTTGTGATGAAATTATTTCTTCAATCTTTAAAAACTCTTCAAACTACCGCCTAAATGTCAGCCAAGACCTCTTTCCTGTGAAAAGCCATCCTGCAGGGCACCCCAGGGAGAAATATGGGCTGTGCAGAGTTAACGCATCAACTGGTCTTCTCACTGTGGATTCTCCTTCATGATGACAATACTATGTAAAAAAATGTTTTCTTTTGTTTTTATTTTCAATTTTCTGGGGCCAAAAGAATGTAATGAAAAGCATAGCTAAAAGATTCACTACAAAGCTTCAATTCACCAGAACATAGGCCTCATTCATCGGTATAGACAAGATACCATTTTTAAAAGAAATCTAACCTAAACACTTTACAGTTTAGAACAGCTTTTCTGAATTAATTCCTAGTTAAATAACATGGTATTGTTTAGAATAGCATTTAATTTCATTTAAAAATTGGCACTGATGGAGAATTCTCTCTAGCAAATTGTCCCAGCAATTCAGACTATCAAAATTTTGCAGTTTACTTAAATCATTTACTATCAGCTCCTGTATCTTGTCACTTAAGTAAGCTTATGTTCTTTCTGTTCTCATGTTTATGACCTTTGTGCAGTTACTGACAGGCCACGGCCACCTTACCACAGAATCACAGGCAGATGGAAGCAACGGGGACCTCATCCAAACCCCCCTGCTCAAAGCAGGGCCGCCGACAGCAGGTTGCCCAGAACTGTGTCCAGTTCAGTTCTGAATGTCTCCAAGGGCAGAGACTCCAAAACTTCTCTGGGCCACCTCTTCCAGTGTTTGACTACCTCATGTTGAAAAATTTGTGGTCTGGATTTTTTTATGTTTAAAGGGAATTTTATGTGTTTTAGGTTTTGCCCCTTGCTTCTTGTCCTGTCAGAGTCCTGTCACCACAGAGAAGAGTCTGGCTCGTTCTCCTTTGCTCCCCTGACCACCATCTGGTATTTATAAACATTCATATGATGTTCAGTTCATTGTGCCCTATGGTCCCAAATTATTTATAGAATCCATTTCTTCCCTCTTAAGTGGCTACAGTCTGTCTGTTTCCATTTTGGAAAAATTTATTCCCATTTGCAAATGTACATTAATCATTCAGCCTGTCAGCTCATACAGATTAATTTGTAGCAGTGGACTGGACACTTTGCTATATACCAGCTCACAGTCTTCATGGTGAATTTTTGTATGTGACTTTAAATCCTTTGTGTATGTGAGATCTGCTGAAGCACCTCCATGGAGGACCATAATGACTTCACTTCTGCTTTTGCCCTCAAGCCAGTATTCCTAGACAGTGTAATAAGGGGGAACAATGGGCATGTAAAAAAGGCAGACAGGAAGGGACACTGTTTGAATGTCAGATTTGGAAGTCCATAGCAATTTGTGGTTGTTTACTATTCTTGTTTGTTACTTCTCTCACTAACAATGAGGTAAGAGTAGATTTTACTTGCAAGATCTGGCAAAGAGTTAGTTACTACTTACTAACAGAGCTTTGTTATTCAAAAGAGAGATTAAGATAGAAATTAATTGACAGTCTACCCACAGTCGCACTTTACAATTCATAATATAGTACACGAACAGGAACAGTCTATTCTATGAACTCACTCAGGTTCCATAGATTTATAACCTTGAGTAGTCAGGCCAGTGACTCAAGGCAAGAAGATGCTGTAGTTGAGGCTTGCAAAAGCCCACTAAAGTCACGACCAAAGAAGTATGAGTCACTGAAGAGTGAGCACCGTGCTCTTCATCCATGCGCTGTGCCTTTACCTGACTGTGCTTTCCTATTAGTGTGAACTTTAAAGGGCCTCATATCCCAGGAAAAGTTTAGGTATCTCTCATCTGCACTGTGAACTGCTAATATGCAACCTTAGGTTGTTGAACTCCACCTGAACCTTATTTATTTTTACTTCTGCAGAGACGACATGAATTATCCTTCTGACACTGGATCTGAGTAAGTAGATGCACTCTATCTGATCACATTACTTCTATTGCGGGAGACAGCTGTAGACTTCAGTGCTTCCTCTCAGTGTATATCTGTCTGTTCCTATATATATTGCTGCATGGCAAGGATATGCTTACAAAGGCCATCGTGGTCATGTGGGAAAAGGATCATGTCACTTGAGAATAAGTGCTTAGGAGTGGATTACTCTCAGAGAGTAGAGATAACCCAGAGAGAGTCATAGCTGAGTAAAGCTTGCAAGTCTTACCTGAAAGATTTCATGAATTGCATATGGACTTTTATGCTACTTGCAGTAACAACAAAAAGCATATGGTGCCCCAAAAATGCCCAATATTTTGATTCAGACATAAAGGGAAGGCAGGCGTTACAGATAGGGGTCTCATTCAGACACATATACTAGGCTGATACTGCTTCCAGCCATTCTCTGCGCTCAAGTGAGTCTGCTCACAGTTCTCCAGGGGGGTTACTTCCTTGGTGTTTCCTGCATGCCAGAGAAGATCCACTGGCAACTGAGGAGCCTGCTCACTGGGATCTGGGGCTGCTTGTTTGATATGGAAGTTCTGTAGCTGGTGCCTTGTCTTGTGCTTTTATTCCTCTGCAGAATTTGATGGGAAGGGAAGGGGCAACTCTTTCTCCCGTCCCGAAAGCAGCAGTGTGTGACTTGTTTCTGTGTTGGCAACTACACCTTGAGCAAATGAGGGAACTGAAACCTTCTTGGAAGTCAGTATAAAGGCCTAACACAAAGTGCTGTAATGCTGCTCATTTAGTCAGCTGTCAGGGAACCCCTTATCATCAGCTGTGATGCACTTCAATTAGAAGCTCAGCTTAGCAAAAGAAGTGCTCTTTAGGGTGCAGGTCTTGTTCCCACAACTTACAGGGGAGCTCCTGTTGTGTTTTAACCAGACACACAGAACTAACATAAATTATTGCTTTGCATGCTGTTATTGGAAGGATGACAACTCAGAAGGTAAGAAAAGTAGTGTGACAACAGGGAAGGGTATTTCAAGAGAGCTTTTATGGCTCAGGCCTGGAAGAACGGCAGCAGACTCACAGTCCTAGTGCTGTTAGGAGATGCCCAGTATTCTGCATCTTATCTCACTGAATTCTTTCCTCAAAGCTTGCAGAACCACTGAGACAATTTTTCTAGGTAACCTCTCTGGTGACATTCAGTAACAGGGATAAAATGAAAGACCATAGGAGAAATGCACTGCACCCAGAATCAGTTGAGTGGTGGTGATTGAATATGACCAGGTGCAGGAGCTGCTTCTGAAAAAGCAAGAATTGATCTACAGAAGGGTTTTATTCAAGCCTGAATGATTTCTCTGTCTTTCTTACCATCTTCCTGAGTAGCTGATTGCTTTTTCTTTCACAATTTCTTTTATGTCCCAGAAGGGAGATTTCGGCTCTACTGTCAGTGCTGGCCATTTCTCCAGGTGCTATAGGTAGCCAACCTTATGCAGGCATCTCAGTAAAAGCTAGTTCTCAGTTGTGCCTTCTCTATACTTGCACATTTTTTTGCCGTTGTTCATAAGAGATTTGCTGATATTTGTCCCACTTTAAGTAAATAATTTGAACCAATCAGTGCACAAAAAATCTAGAAATCTCCATGTCTTCTGATGGCCTTGAGACTTGATTCGTTTAGCTCTGCTGTGGGCTGCAGAAAAATAAATCTCTGAAAGAAAGCAAAATTGAGCTTTATTTATTTGGTCAAGGCTTAACTTTACCCATAGCACAATGCAGCCCTTCTCCCCAGGGCTGACTAATATCCACTTAATAACAGGCAGTCTCACAGAGAACTGTGCAGAAGCACAGTGACACCAGCAGCTCTTGGCAGTGTTTACTAATAAGCAAAGAGAGAGAAACATAGCAAATGCAGCTTGTGGCAAAAGAAGCTGCAAGAGATCAGAGGGAAACAAGAAGAAGATTAATTTAATATAGTCAGAAACACTTGGAAATTGTATGGATGTTATTAAAAGGAGAAAAAGCTTTAGAAAGGGGGAGGCAAGAAGGGGAAAATGCAGCACAAATAACCAGCAAGTTAGCAAAGGGTGTACACAATTAGCTGTGTACACAAAGCCTCTGCCAGAGGAGGAAGAGCAGAATGCAATGTTCTTTCTGGTCAGATTCAGTCTAGAATGGTATTGCAGCAGCATGCATGGATAAAGAAATTTGGACTAGATCCAGTGGCTGCAAAGAGAATACAAAAAGCAGGAATTAATTTTATTACTGAGACTCAATGAGCTCAGCAACTTTCTCTGTATGATCCAGTAATTGCTATCTGCAGAAAATGGCAGAAAGTGAATCTCAGTAACCTGAAGCACATGATTCATTTGGCTTTGAGAAAGACAGTCAGTAACTGACACCAGACTGGGAATCTTCGTGACTGCAAGGTGTTTTATTTATAGTCCAATAATTTGATTTACAGTGTTCGAGTTGTAGTTAAAATATACTTTTTTCCATGATTCTGGGAAAATACACAACTAATTTCTCAGTCATTTTGTTAAAGGCAATTAGGCAAACTGGTTTTAGTTTTTTCAAACATCCTAGAACAAACTTTCCTCAGAAACAATGAGCAATCTACTGAGAAATGGATTTGTGAAACATAGCTGTGCATGTCACCAGTAAAATTTCAAGTAAAAGCATGATCTACAGTCATTTTTCCATTACTAATATGACGAGGGTAAGAATTAAAATGCCAAAAGTAATTTACTTTTGGGGAAAAAAAAATCCACCAGGCAGAAAGACAAGAAAAGATTTGCAAGGCTAATTTTAGCAATCCTGGATTACTTATTAAGAGCCAGGCACTCTGGACATGGCTGAGCAAGATGTTCTCTATCGCAGCTCTGTGAAACCCTAAACCCCTTCCATACAGTCCCTGGTAACAGCCACTTCTAAGCAAATTTTGACTTTTTGACTGTAGAAACTACAATGCTGATGTTTGTTGCCTGGGAGCATCCTACCCACCACAGCTTGACAGGAATTATATCTGTACTTTCAAATAATTACTGGGTGCTTCATGAATGTATATTTAATAAACTGAGAATAAAGAAGGATCTGTTTTACATGTAGTGAAACTTAGGTGCCCTCAAACAATGTGCTTACACATAGGTGACATGGTTAGACAGAAGAGGGACAGGTGAAATTTCTACATAATTTTACCACACAAGTGCTGAAATGAACGGTTTGCAAGTGCCATGCATACAGCAGCAGATTCCATATTTCTCTGTTTTGATATTCATGTGTACATTTGGTCATGTGCATAAGGGCATGCAAACTATTGCTGAGTATTTGGAGTGTGTTTTCTCCAAGGCATTTAAAAACAGACTAGAAAGAAAAACAAACTATATGTAAGTGCTTTTATATGTTCTGACCTGAGCACCTATTAAGTACAGACAATTTCAGCCAGCCTACCATGCTCCTCACAGTGCGATCTCTTATCACAAAATTCAGATAGATCCAGAATTACACAAAGTAGCAATATGTTAAAGCAGAGGGAGATGTAAAATGAACCCCGTATTTCAAAACCCTCCACAGAAGACCTGTGTCCCTCTGTTCCCCGTTAGAGATTCTCTACTGTTCCTTTTGCATTACACACACATGAAAAAGACCTTAGAAGGAAAGTATGGCATACACAGCTGGAAGCAAAGAGCTTGTGTTTAGGGGATGTTTGTTAGAGTATATTCAGTGGATATGTTGCATGAAACTTTTTGATTCCAAGGGAAATGGAATATCTGCTTTGTTTTATCCCTGCAGTTGTTGATGCAAGGACCCCGGACTGGCAGAACACAGGGTGTTCTCCCCTTTCCCTGCTCCAGATTATGCCCAGCCAAAAGTCCCAGGGAGTTCAGCTGCAGAAGCACCAGCCCTGCCTGCACTTCTCTCAGTGGTAAGCCTAGTCCTAAATGATGTTACAATCTGTCTCAGGACAGCTCAGTTCAAAAAATTACAGAACGATGAATTTAAAAAAAAAAAAGAAAAAGAAAAAGCAACCCAGGCAGTCATGGAGATGATCACTGAGCCTAAGGAGGGTTCTGTGCAGGAAAACTGCTTCCTCCTAAATGCGTTATTTAGTTATTTGTCTGTATTTTCACAGCCAGCTATGCTATAACAGCTGCTCTTTAACTATAATGTGTCCTGTGGAAGTTATTTCTCCAAGCATTATGGAGAACTTACCATATCCACGATGACATCTTCCTGTTGTTACTGAATGCAAATGTCTGGTGTTCAAGAAGCAGACTTAGTATTAAATGAGAACATTTTGCCTTCTGTTGATTAGCCAGCATTGTAGCACTGTTTACAATGGATTTCTATGTCACAGCTGTTTCTCTCTCTTAAAAAACAAACCTGAATATTTACCATTGAAACTGTTGGGAGGTATGTTAAACAAATGCATGCTTCAGAAAAATATTTATACCAGATAGACCATAATAAGCACCTTAGAGGCTAGGCTCTCTTTATACAAACCCCTCTTAACTCAGAAAATATTGATTTGATAGACTGGGACAGCCATATCCAGCAAAAAGTTGAGAACACTGTTACACAATCTCCCATGACCAAACTTGCCCCATTTGTACAGCACACAGCATTTGCTCCTAACTAAAGCTACTTGTAAGTTCCCCAGAACAGCAGTATTATTCGACATTTCCTGTCTTGCAGTGGAAATAGGAATCAAGCTGACTAAAAATGTTGCTAATGAGAAATTACTTGCCACGTCACGTTAAGATGGCAGAGCATTTCATACACTTGCATTACTGTACTTCCTCCTCCCCCCCCCCAATTTGAGCCATATTTCCTGAAAATGAAGCGATTTCATAGAAAATGACAAGTTACAGGGTGAGGAATAGCAGCTGAGAGCTCTGGGTGCACAAATACCATTACTGCCTCTGGTTTTAGTGACACAGATTGTGAGAAAGGGCAGCTCTTCTAGAAGGATTTTTGAAACTTTGTGATGAGGGCAGTGTGACTGAGCTGCAGTAAGATCGACTTTTTCTTCCTGATATTCTGATATCCAAATTAAGTTGAACTGTCCTTGGTCATGTTCTGTGCTTTAGTATTATAATAGTTTAACAACATTCTTAGCAAATTTACTTAGTTAACCCAAATAAACCTAAACTCCTGAGAACATGCTGGATTTGGTGATTTGCTGAATCTGTGTTTTTATCAGAATGTTTATTTTGGTGCTTTGCCTATCTGCTAGACTGCTCGTAATACTTTTTAACTCTATTGCTCATTTGTTACTGCTCTGTGCATAAATCAATGACGGCATTGTAACAGTTCGCCTGTGACTTTCTCTAAATATATCTGGTCTACAAGGGATAAATTCAAGCCAGTGGGTGGAATAACAAATTCCTCAGAAAACTACCCAGAGGGATGTTTGTCAAGAAATGATGAGGGGTCATACAAAAGTAATTCACAGAATGCTGCTGTCTCACAGGCTAGTTCTTGATTTTCTCTCCAGAGAATGAATGTTTCTTGTGGCATAGCATTTGCCCTTCACGTGAATTCGCTCCCTTAATAAAAGCAAAAAGGAGAACACCAAAAAAGTGCACCTGGGGTTCAAAGGGTGCAGAGGTTGGAGTTCTGTGTAGTGAGGTTTGGGATGCTTAGGGCAATTTTTCAGAAGGGAAGCGTAAAGGAGAACCAGAGGCCACACGTTGTCTACAGTGGATTTCAAAATTAATTCTGCTTTTCCACAGAAACTTGCTAACCCCTTTTACGTGTTGCCATCCCCTTTTATGTGTTGCCATCCCCTTTTACGTGTTGCCATCTCTTACAAAAAAGCTTTGGCAAGCTCTTGGTCTGTGACTTCTACTGACAACTTATTCTCAGGCTGAGTCTGCTTAACTGACAGCCTTCGCATCTCGGCAGCTTCACTTTCATTGTTAATATTTCCCAATTGTCTAGAGTTATGGGATTATAGAAGTACAGCCCAAAAGTACATCAGTGTGCTGCAAGTGCACCAGCAACCAAGCACCTACTTCCAACTCATTTCTATTCCGGATGAATGGAGGAATTCATCACCCTCAGACTACTTCAGGAATTGCTTGAGCATCTTATCTAATGATCATTTAATATAGAAATATATGCGTTCAGAGGACAAAGCAAGCCAGGTGAATACTATAAACAAAAGCATAGAGGCAATTGGCAGTGTTGCACTGAGTGATTTTTTCAAAGAGCAATTAAGTAAAGTGCTAAACAAGTTACTGAGAGGGGCAAGGCTTGTCACACTTTCACATTGGGTAACTTGAATGGTTTCCATAACCATGTAGATTTTACAGAGAGAGATTTCAAATGCCTTAAAAAAGCACAAGCTGTCTCAATTTTGAATTCAGGAAAAAATTGTATGATTGAGATGCAGCCACAGGCTTAGGGGCCATTGTGTCTGCTGTCACGTACTACTGCCTCAGCGCGGTCACTGCAGTCACTCTGCTCTGCTCTTTCCCTGTTCAGCATTCAGACGGTCTCTTCAGTTTACATTAAAAGTCTAGCACTTTCCTTCCAACATGCCTTCAGAACATTGTCCACATTAAAGAAAATATTTGCAGAATGTAGCATCTTTATACTAAATAAACAAATAATGAATTGCAGTTCTGTAAAATTAGAACATTCATAAGAACTACTGTCTGTATTAGCTGCTGCAAATGCAGTTTGGGGTATTACATACAACATATTTAGGAGATAAGGAAAGGTCATCCACTTGGCCTTATAAAGCACTGAGAGGACAGCATGTCGCTGCTGTAAAATGCTCGATGGGCGAGACATGGTGAGCATTTCATTCTTTAAAGAGGCCGCAAACTGGAGTGAGTTTCCCAGTTTCATGCTGGCCCTTAGCTGATTTGTCCCATCCAAAATATTGCACAATCAGTAGGGTTTGTTGTGAAAGGTGGACCGGAGGGGGAGGCATGGACAGACAAGGTCAGTGTGCTGCAAGGCTGCAGACTCCCACATACAGCAGGCAGACGGGCCTGCTCCGTGTGCCAGATCAGCACTGTTCTGCCCTCAGTCTCATAAATAGCTACCCCCATCCACACCAGTGTAAAAAGAAATTAGTAGTAGTTAAATCTTGGAATAAATGTCTTTGACTTTAGTTTACATTGCTAATTACTGTAATTTATAACAAACATTAACTACGCCAATCACACAATTAACTGCTGGTTCTTTTTATGATATTGGCATCCAGTGTTGTTTTGCTCTTGTTTTCATGGATGTGGCAGCTTAACCCCACAGAGAATTCGCTATATACATTCAATCTGTTTTGTTCAGACAGCAGACTTTAACTCAGCAGCTAGACTGACATCAGCACAGCACGACTCAGATACCTTCTTGGCCATCTGCCTCTGTCTCCTTCAGAGCAAGGAATAAGCCAGAAACACATGAGAACTGGCAGTGATTAAAAATGCAGAACAACTGGAGAATAAGGTTTAATTGCTAGAGCCTCGGTGTGCCAGGATAATGCTATTGGCAGTGACTCATCAGAATGAGCTGATTTCTGACTGCAGTGCTGCATTTTTTGAGAACAGAGAGAAGAATGGTTGACAGGATAGGCAAATGTGAAATCGCTCATAGCATTTAGGCCCCATCTCTGCCCTTTCATAGTGCTTTGATTTGCAGTCTGCAAGGATAATGAGGCAGCATATTTCGGGCTACTACAGAAAGCCTTTAGGTATAACGCTATTCCATGATGGCCTGTGATTGTGCAGCCTGGAGCTGATGACTCAGGTGTGATGACTTCCAGTGTGATATTGCTAATGAAGTGTTTTGCTGAATCACCTTCAACTCTATCCTCGCCGTCTTTCCTACAGATGGAGTGGGATTGCTGCTGACTCACAGCAGCACGTACAGCCTGTGCATTTTGGGCAGGATATAAGATGAGAATGGCTCCATTGCAGGTTTGGGAATTCAGGAAGCATGTGAGAGTATTGCAGAGAGTCCAAGAATGGAGGCAAGCAAAGTTGCAGAACTGCTGTTGCCTGGCCGGGTGATAAAAGGAAGGGGCTATCTGAGAGAAATGTAAACCACGTAGGTTGCTCCAAAAGTAATGCCTCCTATTTATTTCCACGGAAATTACAATAGATACAAAGAGCACAATTACACTATTTGATAGAGCAAATTCTCAGCAACAAAACACTATTTTTCAACACAGTCACCATCATTAGCTGTGCATTTTTGCCAGCAATAAACAAGAGCCTGCATGCTGTGCTCATAAAAATCTGCACCAGTGGAGGTGACATGAAAATGGGTGAAATGGTTTAGGTCAGCCAAATATTTGTTTTAGATCAGCCAAACCTTCACACCTCCATTTTCTACTCCATTTCTTGCTAAAGTAAATTTAAATCTGATTTGTAGCTCTGGCGTTTGCTGAATGGAAGGAGTAAAAACCCTGTGAAAATAGAGAAGGATAAAAATACATGTATTTCTCAGTTATGTTTCCAAATCAGCAAAATTAGCCGGAGGCTTTCAGCACTCATCTCCCAATCACTGGTCCATCTGTCAAATGTAGGAGTGAAATAACCATTTAAGAGGAAGCAGATGCTGTCAGCACAGCTATTTCAGTGTCTCCTTAGAGCAGAGGAACATTTCCTTTAGCAGTCTGGGCTGCAGCACAGCCCGCACTGACCCAGCCATTCCCTAACCCTTGTCTGGTGCTTGGCAGCCAGCGTGGGAAGCAAGGAACTCATGGCAAGCATTAAGGACCGGATGGTGGAAAACATCCAGGGACTCCAGTCCACATTCTTTCATTTTTCACTTTTGTACTGCTCGCCCGTTTGGGAGGCAGTCACACACGTCCCCAATTTATTGACGGATGGAGACACTTAATGTCAACCATTATGTGAAGTGAAATCCACACTGTCCAGGGAAACCGTGTGGGCTTACAGTGTTGAAAAGGAGTGCCCTTTGGAGAACAACAGCTTAGGGAAGATGCTTGAACATAATGGCCAGAGTCACTCCTGCACAACTGGCAGTAGTTGAAGAGGAATCACCTTACAGAGCCCTCTCCTCAGCAGCAATGTCAGATGAAGCTTCTTGCGCGCTCACAAAACCAGCAGACTCACAGCCACGTCAAAGATCAGTTGCAAGAGGCTGGAATTTAAAAAACAATTGAAAAAAATACATTGCAAACAACCATGCAGAGCTGTCTCCATAAAGGAGCACAAATACAGGCAGAAAATGCTGCAGAGGCTCCCATGCTGCTGTGGACAAACTGGTGACTCAGAGTAGGACAGGCAAGAAAAGCTGCTCTGGCAAAAACTGAAACCATTGATCGAAATACAGCCACCGCTGTCTCAAGATTATTTTAAACCTGAGGCAAATGCCTCTGTGGCACCTAAACCACAGGTTCCATGCCTGTGAATTACATTGCTCTATTTATCAAAAGAACAGTATAAAAATAAAGGTAAAATATTAGGAATTTATCCTGGTTGTCAGCCTTGCAGGAGAGGTGGTAGCCCTGCTGTTTGAGCAGAGCTTCAAAAGCGTGATGGAAAAGCATTTCTGTAAGTATAGCTTTGCCTTGAGGGTTTTAAAAACACTGAGTAAACAAGAGGAAATGGAAAAATGGTAGAACAGCGTCTGGAAAATGTCCATGCGCCACTTCAGAAAGTGTCAGCTGGAGCTGTTAATAATGTTGCATCAGGAACAGAGAAAATGCACTTCCCATTCTCTTCATAGTTTTTAAGATCTTAGCTTTGTGCATCAGAAAGATCCAGTGGAAACCTCTTCTTTTACTTTCTTTGTCAAACCACTTTGACTGCTAACAAGTACAGTTATCAATCAAGCTACAATCCAGACCTTTTGTTGGCCAAAAGGGCTACAGACAAAAGCTCTTTCCTTTTGTCTCCTGAAATAGCACTCCAGCAGGCTTCTGTGCCAGGTAACACAAGGCAACCAGCATCTAGCAGGGCTCGCAGCTCCGAGGGGACTCTGCCTCCCTCCCCTTGGGATGCCCTGTGCCCCAGCACCTCAGAACCCAGCTCAGACGCATTCCCGGGCACCTGCCTGGGGCCAGCAGGAGCACAATGTGAGCTCTAGTACCTGACACCTAAGATGTGATTGCTGAAATGGGCTTTGTCTCTCTTTTTCCCCCTCTCTCTGAATGAAGACTGAGTTGCCAGGAGGAGGAACCCAGCATGGCCTCCACAGTCAGCTAGCTGCTGGGGCTGCATAGCACTGAAACTGTGCCTGCCCACAGTATCTGCTTGTGGCATTCCTGTGTCATTTTATCTTGAAGAAGCAGCATAATTTTCAGTGAGTAGAATAAGATGCAATGTTATTTATGTAACTGATGTTGAAAATAAGGTGATACAATATTCGACATATGCTGTTCACTGAAAATATCAAAACACTATGTTTTCTCTAATTACTTGCTAGAATGAAAAATTCTAGCTAGTAATATTCTAACTAGTAATTCTAGCTAGAACTTGACCAAGTGAGGCTCTTTGGTCAAGCTGCGTGTGGATTCTGGAATGGAGGCTCTGAGTTTCCACGCATGGGCAGCACAGACTGTGGTGCCCCATTGCTCACTCCTACAGCTGAGTGGGCCCTGCAGGTACCCAGGAACACCTCACACCTGCACTGGCTCTCTCTTCCTCTAACAAGGTCTGTGCTGTACTCAGTGCAGCCCCAGGGATTTCCTACAAGCTCTTGCCCATTAACATCCAAGCTGCCACGAGTGGGAATGTGAATATTGCTCTGCCAGCCTCTTGATTTTCACAGCAAAGGTGCAAATTGAGGAATTATTTTTTTTTAGAGGAAGGGTAAGCTTTTATCTACCTTGTTCATTTTCTGCACACAAGGGCAGCCAGTGCTCCTGGGACATCTCTGAGATACCCAGCAATGAGTAGTACCCAGTATTTTCTCTACTAATTTCTTCAGTGGTGCCTTGGACTTAGGATTTCACATGAGCAACTGGTCCCAGTGCAGCTAGGATGCTGAGATAAGGGCCTGTGAAACCTCCCTGTTATTTTTCTCAGCAGAGGAGAGGTTTGGTTTGAAGAAGGATGAATGCCATTCAGTTATTCAGCAAATAACTACCATGTATGCCATACAATCAGCATTTGCTACTCCCATTTTCTCAGCTGCTGCTAATGCAGCACTCAGTTCTAACCCACCGTTCCCAGGCCGACGTGAGGCTCACAGAAGACTGACTGTAGCAATAACACCTACATCTTAAGCATTATTTTCACCTCCTGCTGGTGGGACTGGTTCCTGGCTTTTGTCCTGAAGACCTCTGGGAAGTCCTAACTGTTGCTTTCTCACTTTCTGGGGCCTCCTTTCTACCAGCAGATGCTTCCTGTGTGGTGGAATGATATGTGTGTGCTGGTATCCTTCCTGAAGAAGATGATGACAGACTTTTGAAAGTGATATGGTCCAACGATTTGGATGCCCACAGTCTTCCAGAAGACAACACCAGGTAAGAAGGGTTATAACCTGATATATATCTTAGAGCTTGATAGAAAAAAAGAAACTCTAGGGGTAAGGAAAATGGCTTGGAAGTTAGCATTTCCTAACTTCCCTACATGGAGCAAAGAGTAAATGGTTTTGCTGGTGCATCTGCTGAGGTGGTAGTTACAGACAGGGAGACTACGTGCTCGTCTTGGCTGTGCACCTTTGTGGGCAAAAGGGGGCTGAGATTCTTCCAAGAGTACAAAGATGTTGGGCAGAATATTTGACAAGCTCCTGTGTCACTCACCTTCGTGGAGCCTAGATGAAGTGTTTGAAGGGTGTCAATGTTCAGCATCTGGTTGTCACCTGGACAAAAAATTACCTTTTGTTGTATCTGTTGAACTCTGCAGTTCCCGCTTGTTTTTGCAGTGTGCGGCCTTCATGCTTTACGAGCAGGGGGAGATCAGTCAGTGGCTGTGCCGAGTGGTGATGGGCTGAGGTGTTTTCCTGGAGTCAGTGGGTTTACTTCGGGGCTCAGAGCCAAGTCATAGAGGTCTGTGATGTAATGTAGTGTTCTTGACCTGACCTGACTGCCATAAGGAATGAAATTAGCACTATACTGAGGAATAGAGCTGGATGGTTTTTGTTTTGGTTTTGTTGTTGTTTTTGTAAATCTACATAAACAACTTTGTTCTAATAGTGAGGCAGCTGGATGCTTTGAGAACCAGTCTCCTGGTTATATGTTGAATCAGCTCCAGGCACACTGACTTGCTCTTCTGAGGCCAAGGAAACAGTAGGGAGATTGTGAGTGGGAAGGTAAGAGACAAAAGGATCTTGCAAAGAAAAGCCTTTTTTAAAAAAAAAACCTTCACCCTGAGTTTTCCTTCATTTTAGATGATGATACTTGCTGTGCGTTATTAATTCTTCCTCCGTTAAAAAGATATTTTCTCAAAGGAATATCAGTAAGATATATTATTTAAGAAAAATGCAGATATTTGCTTATGACATGACAATTTCCTACGCTTGACCTCATGGTTAACTGTAACTGGGGGAACAGGAATTTGCCTATAGCAGGAGCTGTGCTGCATGAAGCAGGAGAGGGGAAGAGCCATGTTGGTCCCATTGCCACTTAGCTCAGAGTACAGTGGCATCACTGTCACATTCCAGTGCAAGGTGCAAAACGCTTCAAGGCTGACAGCATCTGGGATACTGTGATGGCCTGCAACATGAAGAGACAGCAGAAGTACTTCTCCAATAACCCTTCTGAAGCAAATAATTTAGCTTCTCAAGGGGTTTTACTCTTCTCTTTTTCTTTCTTTTATGGTGTAGTAAATTGTAGATCAGCTTTCTCATATAGACTTACACTTTCTGGTTTTTGTTTGTTCAAGTACTCGTTCCTTTCCCCTGAATCAGTTCTGGTCCCTAACTTCTTGCAACCATAGCCTTCCTGACAGTCCTGTCAGAAAGCCCAGTCCTGAGCTGTTGAGCAACCTCATCTGTTCACCTGTGCTCCAAGGAAGCTGAGGATGTAACCTACATGAAAATAGACTGCTCTGCTTACAGTGCTCAGTGTGTTACAAGGTTACCAGGAACTGAGTTAGACCCCAGTGCTGCCTTCGTGCTTTGCCTCAGCAGAATTAATAGCGGTATTTTCTACCTTACTCTTCAAAAGATGCACTCACTGAGATCGGCACTGGGCCACTTGCAGTGAACACTGCCTAAATAAAAGTCAGTCTGCCTATTTGGCATAAGCTTTGTCCCTGAAGCAGAAAACACCATTCTTGGCATGGAAAACATGAAGGTTTACCAGCTTGGTGACTGGTCCAGAAGGGAGACAAGCAAAAGCTGGAGAGTTAGAAGCAGCTTGTAATATACAGGGGAGGAGCACAGAAAGACGAACATTTTTAATGGAGGGGATGACATCCTTAAATTGTTCAGGGAACTGCATCACTGATTCAGTCTGCTCAGCTGTCATAGGCTTCAAGGGCAGTCTGTCAAGCACTACGGAAGCAGCATATATGTTCCCAAGCCCTGTTGGGTGGGACATGCAAAGTCAGTTGAGCAATGAAAAGATGGATACTGGGCAGCACTGGTGAAATTGAGGATCATGCAGCCAGACTTGCAACACAGCCAGCTGAAAGTGGTATTTCTGCCTTAAGAAAGGTCCAAAGGTCAGACAGGTTTCTATCTGAGCATGGATGAAAAGCTGAAATATCCATTTTTCATGAAATGAAGTGTTACATAGCCTAGAGAAGGGATGTGGGGAGAGAAGAGAAAGCTGTGACTTGTTCTCAAGCACTTACAGGCTACTGCAAAAAGACAGCAATAGTTTCTTCTGCCTGTCTATGCAGAACACATGTAATTAGGAAGTTAATTTTAATTAGGCTAAGACATCACAAGCCTGTTTTAAGGTAAGAAGAGAAAAGAATAATTAGAAACGTGAAGCCTCCATCACTGGAGGAGCAGATTAAGCAAATGCCAGTCAGGAATGGCTGCAGTATGGCTGATTCTTGAAACAGGGGGAGAGGCATCTCAAGAGAAGATTTAGGGCAGCCTTATCTTATTTTTGTTGTGGCCCCACTAAAACCCTTTGCTCTTTCTACATTTCATTTCAAAGCTCGTAAATGTCTGAAAGGGATGGGAGTTTGTGCTTTGTATATATGTAATTACCATAAAATTTACCATATTACCATTAATTTACCAAATTTACCAAATAAATGATGGTAATTCATTTAGATAGATATAATTAAAGAAGATGACATTCACTAATTGCCTGTGAAAATTCTGATTACATTCTCAGGAAATGTTGAGACGTAGCAAAAGCATTTGCACCCACTGGGCAAATACAATCTCGCAAAGAAGCTGGCTTAAAGCTAAGCCTTGTTTAAAATAAGCTGTTTTCTGGTATTTTAAGGTGATCTATGTCTCAGTCAAGAGACAGACAAGTAAGCATTTTGAGTTGGGATGTCTAGTCACAAAAGTTGGCTGGAGGACAAGAAATGCTGCTCTTCCTCATAGTGGAAGGCTTCTGCTCCACCCAGTAGCTTTGCCTCTGTTTTGCTTGAGCCAAGTCCCACACTGAAACAGAAGAGCCTTCAAGACACTCGTTACGAATCTCTCTTCAGTTCACTTTTCTTCCTAGAGAAGGGTGGTGCAGTATGTATCATAGTCCAAGAGCTCCAACACAGAAAGACAAAGAGTTATTTTCCAAGTACTATTTTGCTTTAGTAGAGCTTTTGGTTGGTAGATGGGATTTGGAGAGAGTTCTGCATCTGGTGTGGGCTTTGCAACGTGGAAACCTACCCCCCAGTTCAGAAACTTGCTGTTAAAGCCATGTTGCCTCGTTTTTTTGGAATTGCTTTTTCATAATTAAAACCTTCTCTCTTGCTGACTGCATGTGCAACAGATTGAAATAGACTGTATCTTGTCCCTGAATTTTCTTAACGTGTTGGGAATCCCATGTAAAGTATCTGGAGTATGACTGGTGCTGGCTAGGCCATTCCTGCTCTGTGCTGGTCTAAACGGGCACCTAGGAGAAGCAGGGGTGTGCCAAATCTCTGTCCTCTGGGAAGGTGGGGCACAGTGCACTGTTTTCTCCAACCTAAATAACTGCAAGGGTAGGTCCACATAACAGTGTAAAAAGTGAAGGACCAGCTCAAAGACCCGTTATTTTCCAGTGAGTTGTTTGGTACTGATGGCAGTTGAACTGGCTCCTAGGCATAAGGAGAGAAGAACCAAAACCTCCCACTCCTCCAAATAGCTCATGTTCTCTGCAGCTATGCTAAGTACCAGGTGAAAGAGAGCCAGAAGACATTAAATGCTGCTGTCTAGATGCATCCAGGCATGCATCACATATGCTATAGTTCAGCAGGTAAATCTGGCCACCAGATTGAGACAAACTGCCAGTCAGACTTACCCACAGAACAGGAGAATCCTGAAAGGAATCTGTCAAATTGAAATACTCCGGCTAAATTTGGTGAAGTTTTGGCGATTTTTTTTTCCTAAATGACAAGTCATAAAGCTAACACTCTTGATGGCCTCTTATTTAGTGAAGAGCTTAGATTTTTATCTTCAGGATAATGTCAGATGTCGCACTGAGATATCATATCATAGTCAGCTCTAGCAATATCTGGCGGCACAGAACACACGTGCTGCACCTTGTGTCAAAGCTGCAGCTGTTCAAAGTAGTAATGAAATTGGCAGATTGAGTTGACTCACTAAGAACCAGGTGTATCAAAATACAATTTATTCTTAAAATGGCTAGTTTACACATAACAGCATGGGTTACATAGAAAAAAAGTGCCATTAGTGGAAGAGACTTCACCTTAGTATCTATCTTCTCATTGCATTGCAAGTAGCTTCATACTCAGGATATTACACTTCTTAGCAGCAGGAAAACACATGACTTGTATTTTGATGTTAATACCACTTCTGCACAGTCAGTAGGTATGCCAGTATTCACACCTGCTCAGTACGCATTGGACAATTTCTCACACAAGTCCTACATGAAACACAGACCATCCTTACAGCTTGACAGCTCAGAAAGCTAAATTACAAGCATATAGATACAAAATATACACTAGTTTAAAAAAAAACTTCAAAAATGAGGTACAATAAAACAGAGCAGTTTTCTATTTATGTGCAAGCCTATATTCATTCTAGAAAAAACTAGCAAGAACCCTGCTCTTTAAAAGAAATTAGCATTCACCTAGTACAGCTAATTCACTGTCTTCAATATGAAGGACCTTGCCTATGTTACACACTTTTGAAAAGTTATCTCTAACATTGCAATAGGGAGCAGGATACTAAACCATCAGATGCTGTAAGACTGTATCAGGCAATGAGTCAAACCATCTAATGCTACTACAGACTAGGAAGTTTACATCACTTGGTCTGTTCTGTAAGCCAACCCTGGTTTCAGCCTTTACTTTTGGCATGTACAGTGGCTTTTTATTTGTGTTAAAGGCACATTTTTCTTTTAACATTAGAAGGTAACCATCTGCCTGATAAGTCAGTAGAATGATGAAAGCAGAAATCAAAGTTAGATTTGATCTCAAATGCGAGATACTTATTATTTGTAAGGCCGATGAGGACAGAGATGCTTTCCCAAAGCAGCGGTCACTTCCACCACTCCCTTTGCATCATTTTCTATATTCTCCTTTTTATCCCATAGAACTTTTCCTTGTATTTAGAAAACCAGCTTTGAAAAGACAACATCAAAACATGGTGCATCTCCAAGTTATGCAGCACATCTTACCTCTTCCCCTTCTCTCACTTTTCCATTATCCTCTCCAAGCTTCCTAACCTGTATTGAAGCTGCTAATCCTAGCCATGCAGTCCTACTTGCCACTGCTACAAGCGTGTGGGTCATAGCATCACCTCATCTCTGCTGCGCTCCTAGCAGGTGCAAAATGGACTGTGGTGTTCTGTTCATGTGACATCTGTGCACACACACACACACAGTTGCTACAGCTTGCTGAGGTACTGTCACTTTCCATACTTCCTCACAAGACTCTCTTGCCCAGTGACTCAGGAGAGACAACAGCAGAAAGCAAGCAGCGTATATACTCAATATACAGGCATGCTATTTCTAGAGTAGACGGCATACACACGGGTTTTATCTTGTTTCACTTTCTTTCCAAGGATAAGTTTTGGCTAAGAACTTCAGTAACATGATATGGCTTAACAAGTCCCACAGGCTGCTGCCTTCGGATTTGTACAGACAGCCAACACCTGCCGGGTGGTTTTGTTATGCAGTATGGGAACCAGAAAGCTAACACTTCTGTTGCCAAACGGAAGAACACTTCCAAGCTAGTGTCTATCACCAATATGGTGATGAATTTTCAATCCCACTCAAGCCCTGCCAGCGAGGGAAGAGGCCACTGGACAGCCTCGGGCTGCCGAGCTGATCAGGCTCTCTCTCCTGTCCTCTCCTTGGAGTCTGAGGATCTAAACCGTCTTTTGTGGCAGATGGTATCTGCACACCATCAGACTTCCACTCCGCATGGAGAATCTTGTAATTCTGCCCCTCGTTATTGTCCCAGAAGGTATGCTCTCCACTTTGGTAGGAAATGCAGAACTCTATTTCCTCTTGAGAGGAAATGTCAGGAGGCAAATCAATAGTAAATGAGAAGGTATCATTTTCAGAATCGCCGTAGACGTTGTTCATGTATACACACTCAATGTCCGTGTAAGTCTTCCAAGTATCAAAGGTGATTCGAACCTGAACCACCTTCTCGAAGCTCACGTTTTTCACTTTCACTGTGCCCGACAGCACCTTCTCTTGTAGGCTGCAGTTCTCCAGACAGACCAAGTTCTTCTGCAGGCGGTTCCTGAAGTCCAGGTAGTCAGCTGAGGGCCGAGGGAAACCCAGAATCAAGTTTTTTTCCTCATGTAGCTTTAGGCTGGATGTTATGTTTTCAAGGCCTATGAGGTCAAACTGGAGGTCCCAGCCAGGGTGCTCCTGGAACTCGGAGAAGGTGTGTATCGCTGTCAGGGACAGCCCCTTGGAGTCTGCAAACACAACTCGCTTCTTGGCTCGGGCTGCTGAGTGGTTCCAGTCGCTCTTCTGCGCCTCAGAGTCACGTTTCACGTGGAGACATGGTCTGAGAGGTTTGAATCTGTTAACAAAGTTGTTTCTCTGGCAGCCCTCCAGGGGGCTGAGGAAGCTCTTCAGCGGCGGTGAATGGGCTAAGCAAATTCTCATGGCCACATCCACGGGCATGATGGAGTTTGGCAAGGGTCTCGGATCCAAGATCTGTATCATTCTGAAATGGGCAGAAAGACAGCACATTATGATTTATTGCATCAGGGAAATGCTTGTTAAGAATGCATATTTGCTTCATCTGCTGTCTTAATTATTCATGGCCTGCTCTTTGCAGAGCTTTAAATAACGCAGCCTAAATTAAAATTGACGGTTCAAGATAAGGAAATAGAATGGGAATATTGTCATTCTTGCTAATTCTGATGTCTTTTAATTCCAGAGTAATCTCATTTGCTTTCACCAAACCTCTAAAACGTGGATTTTAGTAACAGCTAATTAAACACATTTTCCCAAAAAATACACAAAAGAACATTCTAGTATGCCATTACAAACAGATCTAGTTACAGTGAAAGTGCTCATCCACTTTAAATTTAGTTCCTTTCAGAGACTCTGAGCTGAGTCTTAGAATTCCAGCAGGCTGGATCAGCTGCTCCATCGCTGAGCAGAGAAAGTGCTGTATGGAGCGAGTTGCTTGTCCCACCAGGGCATCGGCTGGGATGCCATGCATCACCACGCACAGCCATCACCCCAGAGCTCTGAACAATCATAAATGCATGTGTAAGGCAATCTGGTTTGGGTTAAATCAGGTGCACAAAAATGCTGAAGTGCCTTTAGAAAATATTTGCTATGAGCTATTAATCTAGGTCTAGTTAAGAAAGCTAGTTTGCACTGCTAACGTTGACTGCTGAGTAAATGGGGAAAAAGCGTAAAGGAGAGGAAGGACTTTTTCTTCACCTCATCATGCTTCCAGAACAGTCTTAAAAATGTCCTTCGTAATCCCCAAAGTCCATGCCTAAAGCCTCCTGCAAGCATTCTCTGAGAATGCTACAGCTTTATTGGCAAAGATTTATTCCTAAGCCTTCCTCTCAGATGATGAAGATCACAATTATTTTACAAAATGCTCTCAAAAATACTATTTGAATTTTGGGTGGTCCTATGTGGAGCCAGGAGTTGGACTCCATCCATGATCTTTGGGAGTCCCTTCCAACTTGGGATACTCTGATTCTATGACTCTAAAACAACAGCCAGCTTGCGTGAGTATTTGTGGAAGTGGGCTCCAACTGCAGTACATCTTTTCTGATAAGGGTTCAGTTCCTTGCTGGAAACATGGGTTTCTGTTGAGTCATGGGAAGCAACAGCCCTTGCTTTGTCACTTAAATAAATGGCATTCTCCTTCCTAGTGTTCTCCCTGGTATTCCAGGGCACTGCCAAAAAAAGCAGAATCAGCACTGACCTCTTAATTCTTCTCCTTGCTGCGTTTTTTTTATTGTGGCAGTATTTACCATAATAGGCAGGAGAGCACCAGCATCACATTTATCAAGTTCTGTTTGGCTTTTAGCAGGAACAGGACTATATTCTCTCCCTAGTTTCCATGACCAGCTCCATAGGCTACTGCTCTATGGGCTTCCAACATCCAAAAAAAAAAATAAATGAAATAAAGCACAAGTGAACAGCTAGGCTGCTGGAAGGGAGAAGTGCTCTGCCAGCATGAAGTGATGCGGATTCCGCAGTGCTCACAGCCACTGCACAAGCATAAGTGCTTCTGCAAGTCCGATAAAATCGGAGGAGCGCAGTGCAAGCTTTGAGGTTTCATTCCCCGAAAGGATGAAGGTCGATTTTATTCCCTCCCGCCTTGCTTGCTTGCTTCTTTCCGCGGGGCTGGAAGCGCACGCCTAGAGCTGAACCGACCAAAAGCAGNCGGGGGGGCGGCCGCTGCCGCTCCACGTGGCCGCGGCTGCGGGGCGGGCAGCGCCGAGTGCCGCCCCCTGGGCCTTCGGCTGTTGCTGTTGTTTGCGCAGCGTGATCCGCGCGGCTGAGTTGCTGCCGTGCCGCTGTCCGCCTGCTGCTAAATCGAGACCCCCGGAGTCGTTCCCCAAGCCGCTGTGCTTTAAATAATTCTTCCCCCTAGGAAGCCCGAAGCCCGGCCGTGTTGGCTGTTCATGGCCGAGGGCACCGGCTGCGTTCGAGGGTCTGTCTCACGGCAGCGTTTGGAGTGGAGAGCCCTTACCCAGTCGGGCTGCTGCCCCCCCACACCCCCACTAGCGAGCAGGGGAGGCAGGAGCTCCAGGCAGGAGCTCAGCTGGGGCTCGCTGGCAGCACGCCTATCCCAGCACCAGGAGAGCCAATGGATTTGCTGTTTGGGATTTCCAAGTGGGTATTGTTTATCATGTCAACGTGGGACTTCTTCCTGTCACTGCTTCAGCAGGATGCTACCTAGCACAACCGAAGTAACAGCGGGCTGAAATTACAGACTGTCAGCTTTGTTGAAAAGGAGCTGGAGCCCTACACTGTAAGATACAATGTCTGAAATGTGTCATCCTGGGCTGTCACTGTCCCAGTCCTCAGTGAAAAAGTACTTTTGAAAGTCTCACTGGAGCCGTGCTGCTGGCTGCTCACCTCCCACACACAGCGGTCTGAGGGTGCTGGAGGGAGGCCCTGCTGTGCTTCCCGCGTTGTAGCCATTACCTATTTCTAGAGCAAAGGGACAGAAGGCAGTAGCACGCATTCTCTGCAGCATTACCACACCCACGGTCACTGCACACACCTCACCCCCCAGAAGGCCCTGGGCACAGTCCCCAGTCTGCCAAGCCCTGCAGCTTGGGGCAGCTGGTGGGCAGCATGGTGCTGCTGTCTGGCACCAACCTCATCCTGGAGACTTTCTCCTCGTGGAGCAGGTCTACCCCTAGTTACTGCCCTTAAGAGACCAGGCCCCGATGCTGGCTCGCTCTGTGAGCCTGACATGGCTTCACTGTCACCTTCTTGCCGGCCCACCAGCTCTCTTCCAAGGGCAGCCCTGCCGTCATGCCGTACAATGTGATACTGAGTCTGTGAGCTATTCAGAGCTTTTATCAGTAGATGAGACTGTGCATGAATGAGCAGCAGGAAGTACCCTGCCCTACATGAAGCAAAGGGAGCTTACAGTGATGAACGGATGAGCATTTTTCTGGCTCATCCAGATCACTTTTCTTTATTTGGCTTGTGAACAAAAGGCCCTACTGCTATGTGTGAGGGGTGGTTAGGAAACTGCACATAAGCACAGGCTGAGGCATGGCAGGAGACGACAATGATGCCTCCGTTTTGGATTCAGGCTACACAGGAGCAGAGGAAAAACAGTCTTGAAAGCGCTGGAGGAGGAAGGCTCTTCTGTTGGCTGAGGTGTGACGTGCAGACCCATGCACTGCCTCTGTGTGTATAATGAGAGCATTCATCGGACAGGAAAGCTCCAGTTTCTGAGCTGGGACCCTTGGTGACTGAAGTTCTGCCTTTCATGCCAGTACATGACACTAAGTGTCACCCAGACGGAGCCTGAAGCACTACCTGGCAGTGCAGCCAAGGGCTTGGGAAGGTCCAGGCCTGTTCCCTGGTGCCATCTATTCAGCATGACCTTCCCTGGTCCTCTGTTCCCCAAGTCACACCCCTCCTCTCTATTTCCCTATCTCTTGGTGACTGCGAGCTCCCTCTCAACAGTAGATGATATTTCCTCATTGTTCGCTTAGGGACTGTGCCAGAAAAGTGTTCTCGTCAAACCCTCGTAGTTGCAGGGTATGTTTTTCTTTTGAGCTACAACGGCTTGCTCAAAAGCCCCTGGCTTGACAGGGGCTGAAATGAAGGCCCAAGACCCCCAAGGGCATAAGCGAGCAGCTGGCACTTAGCAGATGTCCTGTATTTAGTCATTTTAAAGCACGGGTGAGCAACTCTGGAGAAATGTCCTGAGCCTGAGCTGCTGAAGTTGTTGCACTGGTGCTTCCCTGTAGTACCGCTGGGCCGCATCCACCCGCAGCCCCCACACCAGGGTGCGCTCTCCCTGTGCAGGCTGTAGATGGGGCCTGGGCAGTTATGTTATTCCACACTGAGCCATGCTTGAAACCTGCACACAAGGAGTTGCACCAAGTGCCCTTTGCTGCACACATTTCTACTGTGGGACTCTGTATTTTTTGCCACTATAAAACAGTTTGTTCTTGTTGGATTGAAATACATTTTTTTCCTAGCTTCAAAGATTACTGAAGGTGATATGCTTGGCAAAAAAAAAAAACAACTACCACAACCAGCAGTAGTGAGATACAGAGCTCCTCATGGACATACCATTGCCCAAGTTAGTAAACACGGACTGCAAGCCCAGTGGCTACTCGGTTACCCGAAGCCCGTTCATGGCCGCAGCACGGTGCCCCAGTTTCTGGTTGCCAATGCAAGCAGAGAGGGTTGTGCAGAGCCAGAGCTGCTCTTTCCTCACCTGAAGAGATGTCCCTGCACTGAGGCACACTGGAGGGGTTACCTGAGGTAGCAGAACAGTTTGCACTGTCGGTGATGGGCCCCTATCTGCACTTCTGATAGAGGACTCAGGTTTCTAGTTATTTTGGTTCCGCAGCTCTCCTGTCATCGGAAGCTTAAAAATGTAGATTCATCTGCCTGTCTCCCCTTTCAAATAGGGCTGCTAAAATAAGAGCACCAGAGGAAAAAAAATCATTGTCCCACTGTACATTTGACAGCACTTTGTGTCATACTGACTTTCCTGACACTGGTAGGTGCACATAGAAGGGAAAGAAATGCACTGCTGGGAGAAATGCAAGGGTGCTCGCAGTCAGCCCGTAAGAGATGGCTGTACCTCACTGACTCTGTAGCAATTAAAGCTAAACTGACTGTGTGTACTAGTTCTGTCCCTTTTTCTGAAAATGCTGCATTTTAAATGTAAAAGCCTAACTGCAGCAAATTAACTGTAGTAAATTGTCATTGTAGTTTCAGAAAATTTTAAATGTATGTTTTTTAAAATAGCTCCCAGTCTGCATGATCCCCACACAAGGCAGCAGGCAGGGCTGGCTCTCCAGTGGGCCCATGGAGATTGCTCCATGGCAGGCAGGTTTGTTCTGCTCAAAGACCAACAGTGTTCACTCCCCTGTGAGTGCTTGTTTACGCAGGCAGCACTGCAGGTCTCGCTGTTCTTCACCTGTCTGAACCAGCCAGCTCTGATTTCAATCAGCAGCTTTTAGAGCACATAATGAGTGACTGTGGGTTCCTGTCAGCTCTCAGACAGCAGAGGGTTTGCTTGGTCATTTGTTTGCAGGGTCTGGTCATTTCATGGCAGAGGAGAATGAAAGAGCTGCTTCTCTCAATCCATTTTCCAAAATCGAGTAATTAGGCAATTTTTTGTGGTCTACTCTTTGGCTTTGTTACTTTAGGTTTCTGTCTTGCTGTCATGTACCCCCCACAGCTTCAGGAGGGAAGGAAGGAGATATGTTGCAGTTGTGGGTATGGAAAGAGTTGAATGGCCTTTGGTGCTCATTTGAAGCCTTTGTAAGCAAAGATAAGCAAGCATTTCCTGAGAGCAAAGTTTGGTCACGACCACATTTGTAGAATAAACCCCAGAGAGAAAATATTGTAAATCTCCATTTCTCTTGCATAATAATGCATCTCTTGAAAAATTGCTGCTGTTTGCAGGGTGAGAGAGCAATGCTAGCTCAATGAAGTAGTAATATACTATTTATCAGGCAAGTTCTCGATTTGATTTTAGGCTTAAGACTAAAATCAATTGCTAATCCAGGGCAAAATACTGTGGTTGCTAGAAGATATAAAATATCCATCATTTTTGGCTGGCACGTGTTTGGTTCCCACAGCACCGCTCAACACACATTAATAAAGCAGGGCTTTAATAAGAGTATCTGTGGTAGCGTAGTCATGACCCAGCAGCTCAGGGGACACTGCTGTCACAGAAGGCTTACACCAGCCGTTATTGGATTGAGCTCTTATGTTTAGTATCAGCTCTCTGCTACTAAGAATAATCTTTGTAAATGGATATTATCTTGAGGTTGGGCAGCAGGTTTCTGTGACTGTGGCTTTGATGCAAATAATTATTCAGGTATACATCAAGGCTAGGAAGGTCCAAACTGAGTTGAGCCTGTAGACCCTTGAAAACATAAAATCAGTGATATATCGGATGCGTTACAGTTAACAGAAGCTTCCTTTGGTCTTAACAGAAACTTCTTTTCTTTACTTGCTTCTCTGAGCCCTTCAGAGGACTTTGAGAATTCCTTATGGTTACAAATTTGGACCAAGAAAGCTCCTTCTGGGAAACTCCATTGTTCTTTTAGGGATTTCTTTAGCACTGGCACAGTCTGTAAAAGGAATAAATAAGTTTTTCATCTTCTTACAATCTTTGTTACTCCATATCTTATAGCTCAAGTCATAGAAAGTCTAGAAAAATTAGTGATCACAAAGCTCCTCTTTATCCCGATGATATTACCTAGATTTGGAAAACTCTGGAAGTGCTTTTTATTGTTTATTTCTTAATACATTGATTTTGGAATAAGCTTTTAATTTTGAATGAAATAAGGTAAAAAATAAATCATGAAAAAAAAAAAAAATCCAAACAGCCAAAATGACACAAACTGTTGGGAATGGAAATAGCAAGTTTTCAAAAATGTTTCACTTTTCCAAGTATTTCATTATTAGATGCTTGAAAACTCAGGCTGTGACAGTCTGACAGTTTCCTACACATTTGCAACTTGTTTGTAGAAATCAGGTTGCCTTGCAGATTTGCCCAGCAGAGTACACCCATCTGGTCAAGGGTCAAGCTGCCAAACTCACTGAAAAAGTATGCAAAGATGGATGAATTTGACATTTTCTTACAGCAACTATAAGCATAGTCATTCTCACCAGGGTATGATGAAGGCCTACATCTTTCAGCATTGGCAGGGGCTCTAGGCTTGCTTCTTGTTAGGTCAATAGCAATGGTTTTTAACAGGATGGCGTCTCAGAACCTTGTAAGGTTGTATTTAAATTCCTAGAAACTGAAAGCTTTGGGCTGCATTGGAGCCTAGAAATTAGTTTATTTTTTTTAATCTCATTAAGGCTGATGAATGACAGATTAGTCGATGGTAGATGTGTCATCACTTGGAACTGTATAGCTCAACGGAACTCATTGTTTTCTGAAAAAACTGTCATGGAAAAGCAAGGCAATATATCATAGGCTGATTAAAAGTTTTGTGTAACACGATTATATTAAATTCAAGATATTTCAAACAAGATTCCCTGACATAGCATTTATACAAAATGTTGTCTTTTGAAAGTATAATTGCTTTGGTTGTATGGAGGTAGGCAACAAATGAAATGAAAATAATGCTATGTTACTTACAAATTGCTGATGCTGAGAGTAAAAAGGGAAACTGAAAGAAGGAAGAATGTGACTGTAGGTATTCATTCTTGGAATAATCTGAACTTCCAATGAAACATTCACAAGAATACAGAAAAGAAAACATATTTTATGGATATGTACAAATTTAAAAAAAAATCTGGCTTATGAATACAGATGAGTTTTTGATATGTAAAGACTGTCCTAGACGTCTACAGTATTTCTTTGTTAGTATTTCTGTATTTTTGGAAACTAAATTTCTTTTTTCTTTATTTGTAACCACACATTCAGAAAGGCTGAACCTTGAGATTCTGTGGCCAAACATTTCATAAATATAAATCATGTTGCTTTGTACAGGTAATCAGTGTTTATTCTTTTTCCAAGGGGGCCAGGTAGAGGAAATAACTATGCAGAACATGAATCTTTTTAAAAAATTCATTTTTATGAAAAAAATCATTATTTTTTTAATTTTAAAATTAAAAAACCAGCAAGTGAAGTTCTACTTTGAGAATTTTGGTTTGTGTGTGATTCTGTGTGACCAGGCAAGTGTTGACTGAGCAGATGCTTTTGTCAGTTACATGGGAAGACTTTTGTTCTTTGCAGTCTTTCAAGCAAATAGGTGACCTCTTTATCTAGGTGTGAAAAACTCCTTACAACCTTGCAGGAGCCACGTGATTTTTCAATATGATTACCAGTTTTGTAAGATTTATGTTAAACACTTATGAAAATCCTCATCCTGAATGAGCATTGCTGTATCTAATGGCAGCCCAGCTGACATCTGCAATATGCTCACACGGAGTGTTCAGAAGTCTTTGAATAATGCTCCTTTTCTTATTCTGCCACCAAAGAGACATGATCCATTTCTGTATTTTAGGTTCTCTTACAAGGTCCTTTTTGTCCTGTGTATCACAAGGGAAGAACAGTGCTTGGAAATTAATACAGTGAAATTCTGTGTTGAGGTTTTTCTTGGATTTGCTCTGTTGGAGAAAAAAGCTCCCCTATGGCAGTGGTCTGAGGGATGAATGAACTTTTTCAGGTTTAGTCTGACTTCTCATCACTTCAGCCTTAAAACAGGAGTTTCCTAGGATCTGACCTAGTTATTTCAGCATTTTTTTTGGATGCATAACATCTATATACATATACGCACGCATATACATATATTTCTTCAGTTTCAAAGGGGTCAAACTTCATGCAGAGATTGATTTCATTTTTAGATTTGCTGGAAAGAATGAAGCCTCTCAAATCCAAGGGCTGTAACAGCATCAGTCTTGTTTCATCCCGCAGTGGGAGGGGAAATAGTTAGGGCCCCTGAGTGTAGAAAGATCTGCAGCCTAAATAACACATTTGCAATAAATTGGTTTCCTTGGGTTATTCTTGGATGCTGCTTCCTGGAACACAGAGAGTTTACTGTCAGAATGTGCTTGCTCCACATATGCAATAACGCTTACAGTAGGTTTTGCAATCTTTAAAATGTATTTAATCAGTGAGAAAAATCTTGCATATTTCCTTGGAGAATTGCAGTCATAGAATAATTGGGGCTGGCAGGGATCTCTGGAGGTCATCTGTTCCAGGCTCCTCTTCAAAGCAGGGCTAGCTTCTAAGTTAGATCTAGTTGCTCAGGTTGCTGGTCCAGCTGACCTGCAAGGACAGAGAGTCCACAGCTCCTCTAGACAATTTCTGCCAGTGCTCAGCCACCCTTGTAGTATTTTTCCATTTATAACTGTAACTTCTTTGCTGCAACACCTGGCTGTTGCCTCTTTTCCTCTTGCTGGACACCCCTGGGGAGAGGTCTGGCTCTATCTTCTCTGTCATCTCTCTTTTGGAAGTGGAAGGCTGCATTCCGATCCACCATTACTCAGCCTTTTCTTCTGCAAAACAAGGAACCTCAGCTCCCTCAGCCTGCCCCGGTGCAGCATGTTCCAGTCCCTAACCCTCTTGGTGACCCTCCACTGGTTTCACCCCCCTGTTAATCCACAAGGCTCTCTTATTGAGGGACCCAAAGCTGGACGCAGTACTGGAGAAGCAACTTCAGAAGTACTCAGTGGAGAGGAATAATTGCTTCCCTTGGCCTGTAATTTCAGGATTTTAAACAAGATTCATGATGTTCTCTCAGCAGAACACAAGCAGAACTTTGTTTGCTGTGGCAAAGACTGTGTACAGGTTGGTTCATTGATATTTGTTCAATTTCTTCAGTGCTCTTTGGTTTGTTTAGGAAACTAGTTATCTGTATCTTGGTATACAATAAGTTACATTTTGTTCGTGTTTTGGGAGACCTTTTTGGAAATCATTCTCTCATACATGATTTCAGTCATCAATAGAAAGAATGGAAGAGGCAATGGAAACAGACTTGCAATTGTTCTCTCAGGCCTTCCTGACTTCTGATTTAACATCTGTCACCATATCCAAATGACACCTGTTCACACATATCTATAAAACCCTTGTTCAGTCCTCCCAGACGCTGAGTCACAAGCCACTTTGCTTGCTCCAGCAGTCATGGATAGGCCTACTTCAAACCTCTTCGGAGACTTTTGCTTTGACACTATGTTTTTATTTTTCCACATGTTGCTTGCTGCTTCCATCTTCCTATCTCTTCTCCTAATTCCCTTTGGTTGTGTGGCTTCTCATGCTTTCAATTTATGTTTCACCTTCTCACCCCTTCTGGCTCCAAGCCGTTATTGAACTGGTTCACCACACTTCCGCTTTCTCTCCCATAAACTTCTACCCAAAGCTTACTGCCTTGTTAGCTTAGCAGAACCCACTAAGATTTTCATTGCTACTTCACCTTGTCTCATGTCAGCATTCTGGCTGGCAACCTTTCAGTTTTTCTATATGAAGCTCTTTTTGAACCATGCTGCTCCTGTACCAACAAACGTTTGCTTCAGACCACTTGAGGTTGCCCAAATGCTCGTCTAACCCACACACATCCATTCTGGCTTTTTCTTTTAGCCATTTTGTGTTAACAAGGCAACTGGATGGACTTAGTGCATTGTGTTTTGTTCAATGTTCATCCAATTTATACTCTACTGCGAAAGCACAGATCTCACCTCAGTGATGCTGACATTCATTTGCTAGCCATGATGTACTATTTAAGGGTAGAAGGACTCATTAGGGCACATTACTCTGAAGGAGAAAGCATTGAGTGTGTTGGAGGTGAAAAGGAATTCTGTTTTTATTCCCAACCTAGTTAACAGGGAAAAAGCCCGAAAAATAAGAGGTAATTAGAAATATTTTCTTTGTTACAAAATCAGAATGTGCAGAGGGAAAAGTGTTCATCAGCACTGGAAAAAGTATTCATCATTCTTGTTGGAAACATAACCGTTTTTAAAAAACCTCCTCTCTGTCTTTAGCAAGGAGTTCTACCAGGGAACCCTTCCTAGAGAGTGGGAGAGGACATAGAATAATGCACAGCATGGGTGGCATTGCACTCCTGTTGTTCTCCTGGATTATAGAAAACTCATTCTTCAGTCTCTGATCGTTTTTACATATTCCTGTGTAGATGTATTTCACTGCAGTATATTTATGTACACAAAGTCTTATAGTTCTAATGGAAGAGGCTGAGAGACCAATTCCAGCAAAAACATTTTGCAGCTTGTTGGTAGGACAAGAACAGCCTATCCCTGAAGCAGCAAATGTCTAGCCACATAAATTGGCGATTATAGGAGAGGAAGTTGTGACTGTGTCCTTTGAGAGCAAAGATGGGAATGGAGGTAAGTAAAATAGTAAATAGTAAAGCTTAACAAATCTGTTTCCATCCACTCCAGAACGCTCTTTAAAATTCTCTGTTCCCCAAGGGAAAGGGAACGTCACTCCATTTGTAGCTTTTTTCTCACCGTAATCTCACAGTGAGCAGGACAGAAAATAAATTCTAGCTCTGTATAAGAATGGTAGCATAGAAATGGTGTATCCATTTTATTATTACCATTATACACTGTTTTGTTTCTCCAGATAATAGCCATAATTCATACTGTCTGTAGCTGAATGTCCCATGAAGAAGGTATTTAAGCAGAAACTTCTTTACTAGTCATAGCACAGCAATGTTGAGAGTGGGATGGGGTGTTGGTCAATGGAATGTCTGTTTTAGAAAAAACACCATATCATCTGGGCTGTTGCCTCCAAAATCAGGTTGTGAATACCCTGCAGGTATACCAGAAAATAAAATAGTATGCCTGGCCCTTTTTATGTAACATGTAATAGGTACAGATAGAGGATGAGAAGTGATGATTCATTATCTGTTCATCCAGAAAACAAGATGCTGATTCATATGCTACATCCTAAAATTTCTCATGTCTAAACATATTTTGGACTATTGAAAAATCTGTTTAGAAAAAAAATAAAATGCTATGTAGAGGAATGTGCCTGTGCCTTCTTTTATTAATCTTGTTCTAAATCAAAAGGTCTAGATCAGCCTTTGACTCATTGGTAGATAGTGTCTTCTCTAGTCTGCCCTACTTCCAGTCTCCTTTGTTCTATATTTTCCATGTAATACTGCATTAGTTTTACCCTTTGCCTTTTCAGATGGCACGTAGAACTTTAAAAAGACATAATATACGATATTATAGTTTTGTAAACCACATTTCAGACTCTTGCTTGTGCCTTGTCTGTAGTTAATATTATTGTTATTATTATAGTCATACACAAAAATGAAGGCAAATCAATCCCTCTTGAAGGTAAAGGGCACTCTGTCCAAATCAGGAAACTTCTTGAACTCAGATTTTTTCCACTACTTCTGAAACATGGAACTAGAGGAAGATTTTCTAGCAGGAGGAAGGAAAAGAGACTTATGGATACACTACTGCATACACACCAAACAACTAAAATTCTTTGAGCCACTGCCATGTTGTACAATGTTTTACCTGTTGAGTCAGCGTTCTTGCAGCATGGTAAGAGTACCGAAACACATTGTGACTGCACTGCTGATACATAGCATCATACCTAAAACCAGTTTTCTTCCTTTTTAAGTCCTGAGCAGATGAGTTCAGTTATGCTCTAAGACTTCATTCTTGCGGGTAATTGACTGCTCATCCACCTTAAGTTTGCCTGTGGTAGCCTGGCTCCGATGGCAGGTGGCAGGATGACTGATGCCAGAAGCGTATGTAAGGCTTTAGAGCGGGTAAGAGAGATATGAGTGTATATTCTGAGAAAATGCTTAGTTTGGTTTGGTTTTAATCTGAAAAATGAGGCACTTTTGAATAAGAATGTCTAGAATTATCTATTACATTGGGTCTAGGAGCAGGAGGAAGCGGTGATGGAAAAAATGCATGCCAGATTAGGGGATTAGTTGAGTTAGAGGCTCCATGGCCAGAGGCTGCCCCAGAATGGCTGCTGATGGAGCTGTGATGTCTTCAGTTTTCCTCAAAGGGGAACTGGAAGGAAACTCTGCCAGTTCACATTGGTCATTTTCTCCCATCACATATTTTGTAATTTAAATGTAATACATGCCAAGAAATAACTCAGCAAAAATCTTTTTATTTAGATATGGTGTGTAAATATGAAGGAGAATTTTACATCTTCAAAACCTGTGTTTTCATTACAGCACAATGTTTTGTAGGCACACTTGGCTTTATCCAAGCATCACTACTGTGGCAGAAATTCCCTCTTGGGTTTTATTTAAAAGAAAGAAATCATTGTCCTTGAGCAGTTCTAAGCTCAGGGATCCTAATTCAGAGGTGCTGCTAGCTACTCCCCTTCTTTTACTTCAGTCCCTTCAGCTTGTGCCTGAAGTGGTGCAACACTAATGTTAGAAGGTGAGAGCTAAAATGGTGCATGACATTTTAAGAGGAACATTTTCCTGTCGTCCCATTCCTTCTCCTACTGCTCTTTTTTTGTCCCTACAGTTAGAGGAGCTGACAGTCACATGTCTAGCTGCTGCGTGTGCCAGCACAACGCTCCTGGGTGGGAAAACTCCATACAGCAGGCACTCACCCCTCCATCCTCAATGTGTGGGTGTGAGGGGAAGGGATCGGATCCATCCTTACTTCTCACCTGTTGCTAAAAGGTGAGCCAAGGGCTGATTAGTGAGTCTTCCTAATTCATTCTAGGTCATATCAAAGAGATTTGCTGAAACCACAGCAGGAGTTCAGATGAACTTCTTTGCCATGCAAACAACAAAAAGCAGTCATGTTCTCGGTTGCAGCTCAGCAGAAGCTAAAAAGTTATCAGCCTGTCATTTCCAAAGCAATGCCTAACCACAACTGTGCTATTAGACTCACCATATGCTAGCATGTCAGATGCAACAACACGGTTTGCATGTCAGTGAGTCTACTGTGAACAGGCTCCAATTCAGCAGCTCAAATGCACAACTGTGAGTATATCTTTTAAAATAAAGGATCTAGATCAAACTCAGATGCAATTTAAAAACAGGAGGGTATTAATTTTCCTATAGGCAAACGTGTGAGAGTGATAAAACGTGGTAAAACACGTAAAGGAAAAGAACGTACAGATAATGCCAGGTGTAAGTCTCTGCAGGTCACTGTGGTCATTCTGAATTTAGCCTTGTGTCAACAGCCATTTCAAGCCTGTCTGAATTGTGAGTCCCCAGACACAGGATAACCTGCCCAACCTAAGCTGCAAACATAAAAGCCAGTTCCCCTATCTCTGTCTTATTTTTCCTTGCAATCACTTGGCAGTGTAAAGCCTTCCAAGAGATTATGGGAAAATTGCCTGTTAGTAAGCTGTTTAAAGATCCCTGAACTGAAAGGCAAGGTTTGAAAATGAACCCCACTTAAGATACCAAGAAATTATGAAAGGTCTTTCTCTTCTCTGTGATCAAGCCCAGGAAGAGGTATTATTGTTTGTCTTTTTACAAACATACTTCTTACTGTAAGAGAAACAACACAAATTTCATTATCAAGCACAAAGTGCAGATAATTGTCACACACCTGTGAAATATTTCCCATCTTGATATACCAAAGGATTTTTTTTTAATTTTACAATATATTTATTTGTTGTTGGAGGAGAGAGTAGTTAACATTTATACTAATTTTTTCAACCATTAAGTGTTCCAGTGCTTAGCAAAAGATCAAGATACAAAATAGTCTGCACACAGTATTAAAAGATAATTTCTTAACCGTGTATTTAGGGCAGATGTTATCAAACCAAGTACAATTTTGGCCTGAAAAATCAAGGTCTTCCACTGATTTTACGTTTCTGGTTTGAAGAAACGAAACATACTGCATATCGTGTCTGTGCTAGTTTGTCTTCACTCAGCTTCGTCTCGGAACATGGGTAGAAGGCAGGGTTTCCAAATGCCACAGAGCATTCCAAGAGGTGTCAGAGTGCCTGGCATCAGTAGTAAAAAAAAAAAAAAAACAGGCAGTTGAATTTGTCAGTACTCACAGTAACCACATATCTAGATGCTTTACACAACTCCTCCCAATATAGGCACAGAAGTGCTATATCGAGCTTTTACACAATGTTAATTTGGAAGCTCTGTCTAGGGAGTATGAAGTCACCTAAGCCTTTGCATTTGTGCTGGGATCAGCTGGAGCAGAAGCATGAGTTTAAAAGAGGACACTGGCACATAGCCTAAGAAAAAATAACTGGCAATAAATCCTTGCTCTAAAGTACTTGGACAAAGTGTAGCTTGGAGATTAAAAAAATCAGTAACCAGGGAATTTCAAAATACAAACACAATCTTGGATTCCTTGTTTGTTTTTTTTTTTTTTATAAAGAAGAAATATATTTCTGAAGTAGTTCAGTAACTAAAGCATATGTCAGGTTCTTTAGGCTTCTCTGTCCTAAAGTTTGAGCTTCAGTGGTGTCCAAAGCTGACTTATATGGATACATACAGATCTCTGTCTTGAATAACACAATGATCTTGGCCTGTGTGGGAGCATAGTTTGGAGTTCCTGCATTTCTGATGCTCAAACCAACAATAACAATAAGGTCATAACTGCTCCATAACTGCCTGGGTGGTTGTAGCATTGTTCTGCAGCATGTTTACTTTCGCTTAACTCATGAATGAAAGAGGAGTTAACTCTTCCACCATATCTACATTGCCAACACCTCTAGAGGTGAATTACCTCCACAAAAAAAAAAAAAAAAAAA
>WBMW01003830.1:406630-451267 GCA_013396635.1 Penelope pileata | reverse complement strand
GGGGCAGCGCTCGGGCCTGGGTGACCGCCGGCCCCCGCAGCCCCGCCTGGGGACACGCAGCCTGGCCACAGCCCGCTGCCGAGGCAGCCGCGCTTCAGGAGTGCGCGCCGTGCTGCCGTGCGCCATCGGCGCCAGCGCGCTGTGCGGGGCGGCCCGGGCGCTGCTCCCCGGGACCCGGCGGCTGCCCCGTGCCGGCCCCCCCGCTCCGCTCCTCGGCGGGTCCGGCATTAACAAATGGACTTCGTTAATTGGGCGCTTGGGCAAATAACTGACATCGCAGAACGGCTGCTCCCGCTGGTGACGGGCCAAAGGGCCGGGTACCACCCTGTCGGAGAGCTGGGGCTGTGGTGGTTGTGTTCTCGCTTGGTCACCGCGTTTCAGGGCTCCGAGCCGGGCACTGGGGACAGCGGCTGCTTAGCTGAGTGCTGCGGAACAGTGGTGAAGAAGTTTGTGTCCCTGCTGAGTAGTTTTGGAAAAGGCTTCTAATTAAGATGTCATTTTCTTGCATTCAGCACCATTAATGAGTGTGAGTTTCTGAGAGCCACTTTCTCAGGACAGCCGTGTTCCACAGATTTAGGAAACTCGATCAGCAGGAGCACTCAGGGCACAGCTCCCAGCACCCTGTCAGGGGAGAGCGGCTCTGCAGATCCCTTGTCTGAGCACAGCCCTGCCTGTTGGCCCGGGAACCAGGGGCTGCGCAATAACTGAGCCTGTGTTACTGGAGGTGGGTTGAGGGTGGGTTGCTGTGCGGGTTGGTCATTGATATGGGTTTTTTTTGTTGTTTCTCATTGCTTGTTACTGTTTTGTGCCTGAGGTGCTCCTCACGGGTAGTTCACCTCTCTGGGCAGGAGTGATCTGCCTTGGCTTTAAAAAAACCAGAACTTCTGACCTACAGAGAACTTCTCCTTTAAATAGGTCTCTGACATGAAGCAGGGTGCTGTGGGAGTGAGGGAGGCCGTGGCTGTGCTTCTGTCCCCGTCAGACTTGGTACAGAGAAGTCAGCTGCCTTTCTCCCAGGACTGTAGGATATGCCAAAAGTCTCTGGCTGAGGCAGGGCATAAAAAGCGTGTGGCATCTTGCTGTGACACTGCCGCTGCCTCGGGTGGGCTGACAGCAGCAGGGCTCTGCCTGCAGGGTGCTCGGCTTGCAAGGGGTCATGAGCAGTTCCAGGATTTTCAGGTTATGAATGTTTTTGTTTTGCTTTGCTTTTTCCATGTAATTCACAGTTTGGGTACTACAGGCTGCCTTTGTCTCCGGTGCCTGAAGGAATTACATTCCAGGAAGTACGAGCAAAAGTCTGTTGTGTTCTGGCTTTGTTTAGCCTATGTGCGTGTTCTTAGAAAAAATGTTACAGAACTTCACTGACGAGTTTCATTCAGTTACAGGGCTTTGTATTATGGAAGAGGTGGAGCTGGCATATGAAGGTAGTTTTTGTACTGCGTTTTTGTTTTTGTTTTGTTTTTCCTTTTAGGGGCATTCTGGGCCCTGAACTTGACTTCCATTTTTCCCAGACCTTTTTTTCCCTTAACTAGCAATTTAAAGGGGAAAAAAAAAGTGCTCGTTTTCCCACGTGTCCTGAGGAGCTCTGCTGCTTTGCAGTATGAGTGAAGTGTTGTGATGGTGAGACCAGTGATCTTGCACAGCTGCAAGCTGTGGTAGCGTTTAGTCGGTCTTCTGGTAGAGGCTTGAGATCCAAAAAGAAAAATCTGAGAAATCAGAAGGGTATTGAGGCTGTTCTTGCAGCAGTGGAATAGCAGCAGAGAGGAGCCGCTACCCAACACAACAGCTCCTGCCTGTGCCAGGAAGGGCTGTGTTCCTTGTGCTTGCAGTGGCAGTGAGAGAAGGCATTGCAGGGAGCGTGGCCACCTCCACTGTGCCTGTGCACTCCATAGGAAATGCTTCTGCCTCCCTGTTTGGTGCCCTCTGGGAGGGATGCTGCACACTTCTTGCTGAAGCCAAGTTACAAAAACTGGTCTGATGCAAATGCTGCTCTGCATGCACACCAAAATAACTGCGGGTAGTCTGAGGCTGTTGCTGTGCTGGAGGTGCTTCCCAACTGGGTGCTGACTTTGCCCTGAGAGAAGCTCTGGGCAGCTCCAGAATTGTGTCTGATTGATCCTGCACACTGACTGGAGGGCTCCTGGGTGAATTCCCTACACCTATAATGAGGCTGACCACAGCTTGTTAGCCGTGCTGGTATTGATTGGTGCTCAGATGGACATTCTTTGTTCAGAAACTGTGGGTATACAGCAAAGCTTTGAGGGACAGAAATGCCTTCTGTGCAAGAAAAGTGATGTTTATGCACGAGACGCATAGCTTTGAGACAGAAAGTTGGATCAGAGGCTTTTCTAACTTAATTGATAAAGCAGTTTCTGGTACTAAAGGTGGGTACTGTGCAGTCTGTCACCAAACAGCAGTTTTGGTGTGTTTGCAGGGCTGTGGCACTTGTGAAAAGTGTAGTCTGAAAAGATCCTGTAAGAATTTGGTGAACTGTGATTCTGCATTCAACCTAGAAATGGAATTTCTGGAAGTGTTGAAGATGCAAGAAAAAATAAAGAGAACCTATTGAAGAAAATAAGAATATTTACAATATCTAGTTATGAAAGCTAGATTTAAGAATGAGAAATATGCTGCATATAATTTAATGTGTAGACACTGGCTGTGTGAGTGTACCTTGTATGGGTGCTGATTGGGTTTTTTGGCAGCAGAAATGCATGTTAACACACAGTGACTGTGGCTTCCTGTGCCTGGTTTTGCATGGATTGTAGGTGAGACCCAGCACACATCTGAAGTGTGCTGATCTCTTGTTCTGTGCTAGGGCAGTGAGGTGCCTTCTGTTAATCACAATATAGGAGCTGTAGTAGTGGCAGTGAAAAGTGAATTTGATGTGCCCTCTCGCAAAAGTGCTTGCAAGCTAAGGTTTGAATTATAACTCATGTGTTTTGAAGACCTGAAGCGCATCACCAGTATAGAACTGTGGCTGTTACTGTATCTTGGAGTTCACTCTGAGATTGAAAAGTTTCAATTAATTTGGTTTTATAACGATGAGAACTTCATGGGGAATGTTGCTCCTTGGTCAAGGGCTGAGAAGGGTAAGGAAAGATGCGTTTCCTGGCCTCTGCCTTTGGCACATGCAGCTCTCAGCATGGCGAGCTGGCCAAGGTATTAGACTTAGAACAACAACAAAAAAAAATCCAGGAATGTTTTTTTAAAAAATTGCTTAAAATTGCAGTGTTTGGGTTTTGAGCTGTTACCATCAAAGATGAAGGTGCATCTCACGGAATCATGGGGATTGGAAGGGACTTCTGGAGATCACGGCGTCCAACCCCCTGCTAAAGCAGCTCCCTGCAGCAGGCTGCACAGGGAAGCACCCAGGCGGGTTCTGAGTATCTCCAGAGAAGGAGGCTCCACAGCCTCTCTGGGCAGCCTGTTCAGTGCTCTGCCACCCTCAAAGAAGCTTTTGCTCATGTTCATGTGAAGCTTCGGTGTTCCAGTTTGTGCCCGTTGCCCCTTGTCCTGCTGCTGGCATTACTGGAAAGAGCGTGCCCCATCGTCTTGACTCCTGCCCATGAGATATTTATAAGCATTGATAAGATCCCCTCTCAGTCTTCTCCAGGCTGACCAGCCCCAGCTCTCAGCCTCTCCTCACACAGCTCCAGGCTTACACTTGTCCACTGGGGAGAAGGATTCACTGAAATCAGGTTTAGTGAGGAACACGTTACGAGAAAGTTCAGTTGCAATGAAACTAAAACTGAATTCTGACACACATTATGCTTTTGTGATTTTGTTACCAAAACACTGTGCAGTTGGGAGGAATAAGCACCATTTGGGGCTCCAGCTGCCTCGACTCCTGCCTGCCTGCTGAGGCTGGGTGGGTGGTTTGTAGCAAGGCGAAATTGGCAGGCTCAGAGTGCACTGCTGTTTGTGACCGCGTGGTGATTTGGGGTGAGGGAGGAGCTCTCGTGAGGAGGCTCCATCCCACACAGTTCCTCATCTCCCCAGGAAAATGGTTGGCAACTGATGTTTAAAGCAAGGAAGGCCAAGCCCTGCACATAGGGGTCATTGCCCAGCAGGTACTTGGCACGTACACACCAACATGTGGCTCTGACCTGTCCCAATAACGCTGAGCTCCAAACAGGCCTTCATGAAGCCTTCAAGGGAAGCCTGTAGGCAGTGTTCCTTAGCGCACAGCTGTGCAGGCACGGGAATGACAGTCCTGAGCCACTGCGGCCTCTTGTAGAGGTACCAGAGAAAACACGCGCACCGTTGGGGTTGCTTGGAGATTCTGGTGTACTTGCGGTCAATGTAAACGTGTGAGATACGGCCGAAGCTGGACAGTAGGACCTGTAGCTTGGCTTGGAAAAACTATTACCTTACTTAGGATATTTTTCTAGCCCCAAATGGGTATAACTTTTGCTGTCCACTAACTTGGATGACAGAATTGTAAAATTACCTCAGAGCATTTTTGTGCTTCAGTTATCAAATATTTGTAGTCACATTGGGAATCACTGAAGGTAGAGTGCATGGATATCTTTAAAGTATGGTTGTGCATACTCGTGATAAATTTCATCTACAGAGAATGAATGGTCTCAGATGAGGATTTTCTTGAGTGATCATTTCAAAGATGGAAACTGCTCGTTGTGCTAATTGATCCTTAGAAAGCAGATAGCCATGCTGCTAGTTTCAACCTGAGAGCAGCACTGCTTACTTGTTTTTTTCTTTTTTAATCAACAAGTGATGCGAAATAATTTTCGTGCTATGCAATATGATCCATTTATTTTTATTTAAAATAGAAGTTGGACGTGCATTGGCTTGTAGCCACGCAGTGCTCCTGCTCCCTGAGCTCATCGGCGGGTCCTGCAGTCAGGCTGTGGGCTGGCAGAGCGTCGTGCAAAATAGCGTTAGCTTCAACAGCCGTGTAAACGACTGAAAGAGGCTTTGTTGTCAATGCGCTGTTCTTTCATTGTGTTTTCAAGAAGCTGTTGACTCATAGGAGCCCTACCAAAATGTTAATTGTGTTAATTGTCTTCAATATTATTTTTCTACTGATTTTAATATGATAATTTTGCGTGTTTTCAGAAATAGCCTTAGTATGTAAGTGCTCCTTTTGTCAGAAATGCCAGTCCAGATTTTTTTTGAGTGGCTACTGTCATTTAAACTCATTGTTTCAATTCAAGAATGTGGGGGAGGAAGTGGCCTTCCCCCACGCCTTTCTCTCATCCCTAGCAGATGAGACAAAGCTCTTCATCTCTTCCAGGTTTTGGTCGGAAGGATGTAGTCGAATACTTACTGCAGAGTGGTGCCAACGTCCATGCCCGAGATGATGGAGGCCTTATCCCTCTTCACAACGCTTGCTCTTTTGGCCACGCTGAAGTTGTCAATCTCCTCTTGCGGCACGGGGCGGATCCCAATGCTCGGGACAACTGGAATTACACTCCCCTTCACGAAGCTGCCATTAAGGGCAAGACAGATGTCTGCATTGGTAATTGTCTTGCGCTTCTTCTGTGACTGACTTATCTTCTTTCATTGTAAAAAATCACGAAAATTTTATAGACCATTTTTACTTTTTGAAGCTATGTTTCCGAGGTTTAAGAATGATATTCTTCCATAAACTTGCATTCATGTGCTAGTTTTATGAGAAACAAAGTATCTACATTTTTTAGATCTGTTTTTAGTAATTGCCCACCTATGAAGATTGACATTGACACTGTGGGAGAAGAGCCTTAGAGTGACCTAATAGAGCTAGATTTTCTTCTACTTCAGCCTAGGCTCTTACACTGCCTTTTGCTGTCGCTCATAGTGCACTGGAAAGAGCAGAACTGTTTTTGATAATGGATTCATTCTGTCCCTTTGCATAGCAGTCCTGTTAAATTAGCAAAGTACACAAACTAAACTTTAACAAGTTTAGTACCTTATATGGATGTGCATATTGACTACACAATTCTTAAGAGGTAGGAAGAGAGGTCAAGAAATTGTTTTTGTGTGTGTGGTTTCCTCCGATTTACTTTGTTCGGGAGCGCATCTGGGGAGTAGTAAATTGAACTGCCTGTTTGGCCCTGGTACCAGTGTGAGGTCTGTGAAGATGTATGGCTTATTACTGCTGTGTGCTGTCGAGGGTATCTGTCACCTGTGGCTTGGAGGCAGTGTGCTCTGGACCTGGTGAGAGGTAGCTGCTGTTTTTGGGGGTTATGTGAGTCTCAGTTTTTCACTGAAGTTGCCTCTTGCCAATTTCTGATTGTTCCACTTTTGCTCTGTTTTTTTTTTCCTCTTAAAATATGTTTCAGTAGTTAAACAGTTCACGGATGACACTAAGGAATTGTGACATTAAAAAGTTGAGGGGGGACGTTGGGAACGATAACTGGCTTTTTTTTTTAATTTTATTTTATTGCTTGTTGCTTACAATGTCTCATAAGCCTTGTCTTGTAGAATTGGTTTCTCATTAAAAACTCTTGTCTTTTAAAGTATTGCTGCAGCATGGTGCTGAACCGACCATCCGGAACACAGATGGGAGGACAGCTTTGGATTTAGCAGACCCATCTGCAAAAGCAGTGCTGACTGGTATGTGATAGTCTTTAGATTACTTTAGGACTAATAATGCTCCAGTGAATGTAATACAGTATTTCTGTGGATTTTTTCCTCCATTACTTTCTGTTTTATAGCTCTAAGTGGAAAATTCCTGTATGGCCTTATGTCATTCACAGGATCCATTTTGGGTAAATACTTTATACCAGTTCAGTAGTGGAGTGTCAAATTTTTAGTACTTGTGATCCCTACAGTTAAAATCATGGAATGGTTCAGGTTGGAGGGGACCATAGAGATCATCTTGTTCCAACCCCCTTGCTATGGGCAAGGACACCTCCCACTAGACCAGGTTGCCCAAAGTCCCATCCAGCCTGACCTTGAATACTTCCAGGGAGGGGGCATCCACAACTTCTCTGGGCAGAGTTTTCTAAGAGGATTATAAATAGTAAGATTCAACTCACAAACTTAGCTGTATGGATATTTATTTAACAACTACACAAACTCCCATTTGTCTTCCAGGTGAATACAAGAAAGATGAGCTCTTGGAAAGTGCCAGGTATGTGTTTTTATGAAGACATCTGGAATTTAGTTGTGTTTTCAGAGTTGTATGGGGAGTTCTGTATGTAATGAATATATACGTTCATGAACCGGCACTCCATCTAGATACTAAGCTTTGGTTGTTTCCCTAAATAAAAGTGCAAAAATATTTACGTAAAGACACTTTTTTGCTTTGCCTTTAGTGCTGACAATACGTAAGTAAATGTATAACTTTAGAACAGACCTGAACAAAATAGCAGTATGAAACCATAAGCTGCTAACAATTTCAATAAAAAGAATTCTGCCTATGCCTTGTCTTGTTTTTCAGGAGTGGAAATGAAGAAAAGATGATGTCTCTTCTTACACCATTAAATGTTAACTGTCATGCAAGTGATGGCAGAAAGGTATCTTTCTTTAAAGCCCTGATTTAAACTTTATCGTTTGTCATAAGCGTTTAGCAGTCATTGCTTGCGCTGGCCGTCTTAGTTCCCCTTTTGCAAGGGGCGTTGTTTGTGCCACCAAAGTTTTTATAGATGCAGCATTCTAAAACACAAAAATGAATTGCAAAGGCTCAAAAATCTGTCAAGGAGGACTTTCATCCCAGAATGTATTAGAAATTAAGTAAATTGAGGTTTTGTGTTTGTTGTGACTGCAGGAGTAGTCAGTAAAGAATGAATATAGTTCTTGAATGTCTGATTGAAACCCTCTAGGGTTTTTTTTGGTGTTACAGGTATTCTAAGGACTTCAGTAATTAGTATTGTTAACAAGTTTTGAATAAAAGAATAAAACCAACTGTTAGCTTTGTGTTACTGATTACTTCTACATTCTGTTGTTTCAGTCTACTCCTTTACATTTAGCAGCTGGGTATAACCGTGTGAAAATAGTGCAGCTCTTACTGCAACATGGGGCTGATGTACACGCTAAGGATAAGGGGTAGGTTCATTTTCCCTTTGTTCAGAATAAACAGAAAATGTTCAAAATTGAGATGAGGAATAGTAACACCATTTTAACCATGAAGAATTTCTAAGCTGAGACCTTTAACCTTTCTGCAGGTGGACAGTCTTACGACTTGTGAAGCAGTAGAATCCAAATTGAGCTGACCGTAGAATATGCTGTCTTTCAGCCTATCCCTAGCCAACTTATTATTTAATAAAATACTTCAGTAAGTCACTGGACAGTCAGCAAATATTTTAATGCTTTAGTCAGTCTTAATTTTCTTTCTACTTTCAAGTTTCTGCATTTTTTGCAAAGTAATTAAAAGCTGAAGATCCATTTTCCAGAGTTACTTTTGCACTACATTTTTAAGGATTTGATTATCTCAGAACATGTAGTGAAATATGGATGTGCTGAGTTTTGTTTATGGTTGCATAAAATATAATGAAAAACCTATTTTTTAAATGCGTATACAAAAGATTATGGAAAGCAAACTCTTATCCCTCGTTTTTTCCTGTAGTCGCTTCACAGCTATGTAAATAAATGTGTGATCAGGCAGCTTTGTCCATTTTATGTTGGAATTCATTTTTGTCATTCCTCCCTTAGTAACACACGGTGGAAGAACTAATTTTGTGTAATTTCTCACTTGCTACTAAGACCATTTTGTTTGAAGCTGGCTTTAGAACCGCTGTAGCTCTGCTGTAACTATGGAATATTGTACAGTTAGTTAAACAGTAGCCAGTGAGACTCCTTTGGCTTCCAAGGGGGAAGATTACAGCAATGTTCTTGTGAAAAAGGAAGTAAGGACTGTTGCTCCTGAAAAGTTACTGCAGTTACTTCTTCCTGATTAAGGTTCCAAGTCTCCTAGGAGCCCTTTCATTTGCAATAAGACAGAGCAATTTATTTCTCCTTCTCAATTTAAATGTTTGTTGTTCTGAAAATGCTGATAGGTTTTCATGGGCTCTTCTCCAGCTTGTCATTTCCTGTCATCCTCATTTGAGCAACTAAGATACTGTTTTTGTAAAATGTTCAAGATGCAGCACAGCATTATTTGAAATGTTCTAGATGCATTTAGAAATAGGAGTGCTAAGATAGTTTCTACCTTCTCTCCTGCATAGAGATTTGGTGCCACTTCACAATGCCTGTTCCTATGGTCATTATGAAGTAACAGAGCTTCTAGTAAAGGTCAGTCTTTGGAAAAAATTAAATTGGGTTGGATAATATTAAAAATAGTTTAGATAGTAGACTGATTAATGTTGTATATTTTTTTCATTCATTTTCAAAACTTAAAGAATGACAGATTCCTTTTGTTGTATGTGTTAGTGATTATCAAACTGAAGCTACAGAATGTTCTGCTTGTAAGGAAGCTTTCCTCTTATAAATGTGCTTTCTGGTTTTAACTCTCTTGTCTTCGAAGTTGAATGATTTTATGCCAGCAATTAAGTACTACTGCTCTCAACCCTTTCATTCTTACCCATAAAAAAAAACCAGAAGAGCAAATTGTGAGTTCAAGAATAGAAATTATTTCAGAAGACAGTATTAAAAGATTTTCGAAAAGAATACTGATCAAGATTATATATGTAACATTAAAGAGTATTAAGTTCATTCCTTCCAGAAACATCAGCATCAATTCTGGCCCAGAATTAAAGTGTGTCAGCTTTTTAAATATAAAAGAACTCTTGGAACTAAATTGACTTATCTGTATTGTGTTAATCTTGAAGATTAAGTATGATACACATTAAACCAAGGGCTTCAAGTTGTGCCCTGCAAAAATCTGTGCCACAGAGGGACTTTTAAACTGTGCTCATTCTCAGCTGCCTCGGAAAACTATGAACATTAAAACAACTGAGGGGATTCTGTCAGGTAACTTGAGATGCTTGGGTGCTCAGGGAATGGCTGTTACTCTACCTTGTGATCTCAGTACCTGCTAATCCTATGTTTAGCAAAAATTAAGTAAGAGAAAAAGTGATTGAAATACGCATCTATTGTAGTAATTACAAACAGACAAGTGTTTTGTTTGTTTTGACTTCACAGGCCAATTGTAAAGTGAATCTTTAGTTCTGCTGCTAGACAACAAACTTACCTAGCCACTACTGCATGTCTTATCTGCCTTAGCTGCAATTGTTTTTCCTGCTGGATATCTGCTCCAGTAATTCTTGAATTATTTTTTGCAAGCACACGGTGTTAACAGGAGCAGTTGGAATGAGCATGTCCAATCAGACTGGCTTTTAGATAGAACCGAAGGTGCCTGGAGAAGAATTAGGTAGATGTTAGAAGTCCAAGAGTATTACTTGCAGAACCTTGTACTTAATGTTTTGAATCAGGATCTACTTTACTTATTTTTTTCTTTTCTAGACATCTTGGCTGTCATTACTCAGGAGTATTTACAGAAAGTGTATTTCTGTTGGTGCAGCTGTTTAATGTATAGTTCATCTAGATCAGCAAGAAACAGGAGCTTGTCCGGAAGTAATTTGATGCAGGTGAATCAGGCTCGTGATATGATTTGACCTGTAGGTGAGCTCTGATTTTCAGAGGAGAAAGCCTGACGAGACTAGCCTGCCTTTGGCTTCTGTGAATGCACCTTTGAGACACCGGAGGATTAAAAACTGCAATGTGCTGAAATATTGTTATATTAAATATGAATGTCTGGAGAATGTCTTGGATAGTGTGCATACTAGCTTTGATTTTTTTTTTTCCATTTTATTTTAACAGTCTACTGCACTGAAATGAATGACAAGTCTTTTTCTAAAAATCTAATTTTGATATTGCATCTTTTTTACTCCTTTCCTTTTCAAGCATGGAGCATGTGTGAATGCAATGGATCTGTGGCAATTCACTCCTCTGCATGAAGCAGCTTCTAAGAACAGGGTGGAAGTATGTTCTCTTTTGTTAAGTTATGGTGCTGATCCGACACTGTTGAACTGTCACAACAAAAGCACCATTGATTTGGCTCCAACGCCCCAATTAAAAGAACGATTAGCATGTGAGTATAAAGTGACATCAGTTTGGCAGTTTTAGATTGGTCTCTGTACTTAGTTTTCCTGGACAGTGACCTGCCAGAAGTCAGATTTGGAAAATGTTTACACTTTACAATTAATTGTATGATATTTGGAATTATATTTCACTATTTATGATTTAAAGTTGCTAGATTTTCTGAGTGTAGATCCATTTTATGGTCATGTGGTTGGGATGTTTTTTGTCATCTTTCTTCCCTGAACACACTTTCCATCATGACCTCACCAGTACTCTTTTATATTCCCCATATACTCCTGTCATTCCATCAAGTCTGTTGAAATACTCGTTTTTATTCCATTGTACTTTGTTGGAAGAAAAGTAAAAACGTATTTGTTTAGGATGCTGAATATGTTTGAGTATGCCACAATCACTAAAAGTTCAAAGAAATTGATGAAAGGTACTTACTTTGCCCAACATACTTAATGGGTTGAGAAGAGTGGAAGAATGCTTTCAAATTCTTCCCTGTGTGGTCAAACAGTAATTCTGGGGTACGTTGAAAGTGTTTAATGAAAGTGATAAATACTGCATTAAACTTCATGGTGGCAACTAGAAATAGTTTTCCAAAGAGAGATCAGAAGTGAAGATGTGCTTGGGCTGGTACATACGTGAAGAGTGGAACCTAGAACAGCCGTGAGTGGAAGAGATCTTGTTCAGCCAGCTTGTCTCTAGCTTTGGTATAGAAACAAAGTGCATTCTTATAGTGTTTTAACTGAGCTACTAAGTTCTGTCAAGTGTTATAAAAGCTAACGTCTGAGTTGGAAGTTCTTGCACCATCAACTGCTGCATAGGGGAGAAGCCCCTTAAATGTCCTACCAAGAAATAAAACGAATGTTTTCATCTAACTGAAAGAATCATTTTCTTGATTCTCATAGTGTTAAGGAGTGTAACATTCTGGTATGTATGTTTTTCTTTTTAAAGATGAATTCAAAGGTCACTCACTGCTACAGGCTGCAAGAGAATCGGATGTTGCTCGTATAAAGAAGCATCTTTCTTTGGAGACAGTTAACTTCAAGCATCCTCAAACACATGAGACAGCATTGGTAACATTTTGGGATCTATTAATTAGTTTGTATATATTGTGACCGACCTAAACATAGTAGGCAATAGTTTAAAATTCAGTTTCATTGTCAAACACTGTAGTTGTGTAATACAGACAGACCTAGACAATCCGATGTCTAGTTTTACCAAAAAAAAAAAAAAAAGTTTTGGAAAATACCAGAGTAAACCTAAGGGCTCACGTGGAATTTCTTAAATTATTAAGCTTCTACACATTTCTTTTTCTGTTGACTTTGCACACAACCAGCTCTTAATAATAAAACATTATGTGTCTAGATAGCATTAGTTAAATGTTAGCATGAATAACTAATTTTCATGTTTTTTCAGCACTGTGCTGCTGCATCTCCATATCCTAAGAGAAAACAAGTATGTGAATTGCTGCTGAGGAAAGGAGCCAACATTAACGAAAAGACAAAAGAGTGAGTGATTACAAGGAAATGTTCTGAAGTGTTTGTTTAGAAGATTTTGCAACATAGATCTTGAATTACTTTTTTTTTTTTTTTTAAGCTTCTTGACTCCTCTGCATGTGGCATCAGAAAAAGCCCATAATGATGTTGTTGAAGTAGTTGTGAAACATGAAGCTAAGGTACGAGTTACCATTCACGCTTTCTTTTTTGTTATTTAAATTTCGTATAGGTTTTTGTAGCTTGAGAATGGACAGCAGAGTAGAGACTTCACTGAATTTGTGCTGGAAGGTTTATAGATTTATACCTTTAAGGCACGGGCCATCAATCCATCAGTACAACTCTGCACGTTGAGACATTGTCAGTGGTTGGTCCCGTTTTATAAAATGTGCAGACATGGTTTTTCTCGGTGTTGATAGAAAGTTTACAGAGTGTCTTACTATGCACCTTATTGTCAAGAAGTAGCAACGATACTCTGCTTTTTTTCTTTTTTAAAAGAAAAATGGGGGATGCAGAAACAAGAGGTCAGTCTGAACCGTGAAACAGGTTGACTTTGTGTGCAGTGAAAATTACAAGGAAAGCAAATGTTAAATTAATACAGTGTTTTGATCCAAGTTTCCATAAAAAAAGAAAGTAGAAAGGAGACACTGTAATTTTGGGCTTGGATTGCCCCAAATTAGAATTTTAAGTTCTTCCTGAAGGAAATTTGGGTACAACCTTTGGATACAGGCCCTGTGAAATTCATAAAATGGTAATCAAAGTCAGTGGAACAGCAGAGAGTACAAGTAACCTTTGGGTACAGAATTTTAAATTGTTAAATGCATGTTGGTTACCTTGATTGAAACATGTATGAAGTCCTTAGTCTGAAAGACTATGGTAAGCCAATACAGATAAAAGCTAGTCTGCGTGGTGGCACGAAGGGCATTTGCTGCCACAATGGACTACTTCTGTGTATGGTAGATCTGCTGTAATTATTTGTTCACACTGTGGATTATTCACATGATTCTAAAAGAGGGTGTTCTTCCTCAGTAAATGCAGTTACAGCTTTATGAATAGCTGTTGGCTAAATCTTATCTTTTGAAACTTCATGACATTTGAAAATATGCCAAATGTGTTGTTCTGATCAAAGAAGAATAGTTGCAAAATATTCCCAGTCAGCAGTGAAAATAGTTTTAACGCTGTTTTGATGGTGTTATTTCTTTGAAGAACATATTCTAAAGATTCTGTTTTGTTTTTAGGTTAATGCATTGGATAATCTTGGCCAGACCTCTCTTCACAGAGCAGCACATTGCGGTCACCTTCAGACATGCAGGTTGTTGTTAAATTCTGGGTGTGATCCTTCCATTGTGTCTCTGCAGGGCTTTACAGCCTTACAAATGGGGAACGAAAGTGTGCAACAACTGCTGCAAGGTACAACTGATTTATTCAGGAGCTGCTTATGAAGTAATGTGATCCTTCATTTTACTTGTTATTTCAAGTACTGTTGAGGAATAGTAGTGAACACAAACAGAAGTACTTTCTACAAAGGGTAAAAAATGGTTTGAGTTACGCAATTCTTATTCCTTAACCACACGCACATGGAAAGGTCCTGCTTATAGGTATGGTAAAATCTCTAGTATTCATCTGCAGGTTGTCAGAGCTGCTCAGAGTGTTTAGTGGTGTAGCTACCTGGAATCATTTTGTGAAAGTCCCGACGTAGGGAGGATAGAATCTTCTAAGTAGAAAATCAGTTTTAAAAGAAAATGGTGGTTGTGTGTTTATGAGCAGAGGCAACAGGCAATGTAGATTTTAATGAGTGAAGTTCAAAAATTAGACACATAAGTAAGCTTCCTGAGATTAGTCTGCTTCCGAAACTGAATGTTTAATTGGTTTCACAATACTCCAAAATTGGTTGAAAGCAGGTTGATGAAGGCAAGTTTTTAAACACTTTAAACGCTATCCTAAGTTCTTCCAACTACATACAGCTAGTTATCTGTCATACAACCTCATTTATTTTGCAGAAGGTATCCCGCTAGGTAATTCAGATGCAGATCGACAATTGTTGGAGGCTGCAAAGGCTGGAGATGTGGATACTGTAAAAGTAAGCTTAAACCTGTCATAAAATAAGTGGGAGTTATATGCCAAACTGTCATTTCTCAAAACAAGCAAATGAACAGCTTTACTGACAGCTTTAGAGTTATGATTCTTGTCAAAATCTCTGTATTGCACAAAAACAACAGATGACACCTCCTAAAATTTGTATTCGATTCTTACATTAAAACCATAGATGGAAGTCACAGGTGTGTATTTGGGAGGGGACAGTAATTATTTTTCGGGAGATACAATCCATGAAACACTAGAGTTTCTGTTGAAAAATTAACCCTTTAATGAAAGCAATTTTTTCAAAATTGGGTATGTATGACAACATTTCATGACTAAATTTCATGTGTTTCTGTGCTGTCTAGTGATGTATGCTTTTCCTCTTGGGTTTCACAGAAACTATGTACAGTTCAAAGTGTGAACTGCAGAGATATTGAAGGGCGTCAGTCTACACCACTTCATTTTGCAGCTGGATATAACAGGGTATCTGTTGTTGAGTATCTTCTTCAGCATGGAGCTGATGTGCATGCAAAAGATAAGGGGTAAATACTCAAATTTACTGTGTGTTTTCATGGCGATTGCTAACTGCTGAGATTTGTCAGCTCTTGACTTCTGCTAGCTGATATGCATCCCATCTTTCTTCAGATTGTCATTTATTTTCATGGACAGTTCTGTTACAACTAAACTGTTCAGGAAAACATTTTGCAGCACTTGAGACTATTGACAAATTTTTCTTTATTGTGTTTTTACTTTTATTTGGGGCTAGTGACATTTATGCTACTTTGGCAGCAGATATTCCTACTGTATTAGACTACTATGGAAAATGTAAATTTTCTTCAAGTTTTTTTTCTTAAAGTTATTTTTTTAAGATACGTTTTTTTATTTCTTTTCAGTGGACTTGTCCCTTTACATAACGCTTGCTCATATGGTCACTATGAAGTTGCAGAACTGCTCGTTAAACATGGTGCAGTTGTCAATGTAGCTGACTTGTGGAAATTCACTCCCTTGCATGAAGCTGCAGCAAAAGGAAAATACGAGATCTGCAAACTCCTATTGCAGGTATTGCATACGCTGGAGAGAGGTTATTTTCTTTTCTTGTTCAGCCTGAAACGTGATTGTACTTCTTTGAATAATTGGTTTGTGGTTTCTAAATGAATGTAGGTAAACATTTTCAGTAGGAGGCGTACTATTTGCAAGTGTTTAGTCCTTTCTCCCAGTATGTGGAAGGCTCTTTCTGAAGGAGTCAAGTATGTGTCAAAATATTTGCTCAGTAAGATCCCTAAGATGCAAAGTACTTGTTCTGTTTGTGTACATACTTAACCACCTGTTTTTGTTGTGCACAGCATGGAGCTGACCCCACAAAGAAAAACAGAGATGGAAATACTCCTTTAGACCTCGTTAAAGATGGTGATACTGATATTCAAGACCTACTTAGGGGAGATGCAGCTTTACTAGATGCTGCTAAGAAAGGCTGTTTGGCCCGGGTTAAAAAGCTGTGTTCACCTGACAATGTCAACTGTCGGGACACACAGGGACGGCATTCAACACCGCTCCATTTAGCAGGTCAGTGTGTTGTGTAACTGATCGGCCTGGAGTTACTACTAGTTGTTGTGACTGTACTTAACTGTGTCTAAGTAAGTTTGGTTTTTTAGACTCAAGCTGAAGTTTGTAATTTATTGTGTGTGTTAATCTTCTGTTCCTTCACTCTTCTAAAGCGTTCAATGCTTTCAACTTCCCATTCTGTCTAGCCCAAGAGGATCTTTTATTGTATACTGACAGGTTTTAAAACCAGGTACCCTTAAATAGAGTGAAGCTGTCTTTGCTAATAGATAATGCACTGTCTTTGGGAATGCCATATTAACTTCCAAGTAATTAAGTGAATTATCATTTCCCTGCAGCTTATTGAGGAAGTTTTAAAAGATACGTTGTATTTATTCTGTCCCTTTGCAACCTTCCAGCTGGTTACAACAATCTGGAGGTTGCAGAATACTTGTTGCAGCACGGAGCAGATGTGAATGCACAGGATAAAGGAGGTTTGATTCCTCTGCATAATGCTGCATCTTATGGGGTAAATATCTCAAACTTTGAGAATTTTTCTGTTTCTAAAAAAATAAGCAATACATTCCAGTGACAGCATTATGAGCCAATGCTCTCTAGAAAGCTTTTGCTGTTGAGTTGTAATCTTTGTAAAAGAGTAAAGAAGTAATTCAGTTGTAGTAAGCTTACTATTATAGGTGAGAATGTCAAATTTGTAAAATAATGGCTTGAATTGACAGAGCTGAGTTTTCTGAACATGAACATGTCTTTTTCTCACACAAGAAGAAATTTTGGTCTTTTACCAATAAGTAATAGATCAGGAAGAAAACACTTTGTCTTAGAACTTTTTTTTAATAATAGTTGCAAAGTAAACGCATTCTAAGGAAATTCAGAATGACAATTACAGAGAAGTGTCAGTAATTGTTTTGTGTTAACTTATTATTTTGTCACACCTTGGAATAAAACTGGTGGTTTTATTTCCCAGCATGTAGATGTGGCAGCTTTACTTATAAAGTATAATGCGTGTGTGAATGCTACGGACAAATGGGCCTTCACACCTTTGCATGAAGCAGCCCAGAAAGGAAGGACACAGCTTTGTGCCTTGTTACTGGCACATGGGGCTGATCCTACACTAAAAAACCAGGAAGGACAAACACCTTTAGACCTGGTCACTGTAAGTGTTGGGCTTCTTCTTGGAAAATCTGTACTCGCCTTCTGCTTGTGGCAACTCATCTTAAAGCTTACTGTTAATAAAATACTAATATAGCAACCTCTGCAGAGTTTAAAATGCTGTGGGGTTCTCTTGGTTTTGTGCGTTTCATTGAGGAAGTCAGTAGAGCATTTTTAAACATGTAAGTATTTTCTTGCTCGAGACTTATTTTAAAGCGAAGTGGGGAAAAGAAAACATCAAAGGAATTTGTGCTCAGAAGTTGATGTTCTTAATTCAATACTTACATTTTGACTGATACAAAAAATGTTGCAATCAAATGTAAGCAAACCTTGTAGCAACATAAATTTGGGAAACTATCTGGCAGTTAAGGTTTTAGCTTTAACTCCCCCCTTCCAAGTTTTATAATACAAGTCAAAGTTACACAGAGTAATTTTTATTTCATAAATTCTGGTTACTCACAGAAGCTTTTGGTATTTTTTTCCTACAAACTAATATTTTGTTTAACTATCTGTAAGTTTTTAAGATATTACAAAGTCAAAACTTTCTATCTTATTACAGTTTGCATTTATAAGCATTTTTACAGTTTCATCTGTGTTATTAGCATAAAAGGCTCTTTGTGAACTGCACTGTCAAGTATATCCATTCTCCAGTATGCATCTCCAATATGCATTTATTTATATTTCAGTGTACTTACCAGTAAGTCTGGAATAATGCTAGTGCATTTCGGATTAAAAAAACTGTGTGAAAATGTTCCTCTGTTTTAATAAATTGTCTTCTGCTATTTAGGCAGATGATGTCAGCGCATTATTGACAGCAGCAATGCCTCCTTCTGCCTTACCGTCTTGCTACAAACCTCAGGTTATAAGTGTATCTCAGACTACAGGATCTGCAGCTGATCCCCTGTCTTCTGTTCCATCCAGTCCATCCAGTCTGTCTGCTGCAAGTAGTCTTGACAATTTATCTGGTAGTTTTTCTGAACTTCCATCTGTTGTTGCTACAAACAGTGCAGAGGGAGCTACTGTTCTGGAGAAAAAAGAAGGTGAGACTTCAAGCAGTGTTGTACAACTAACTTGATGCAGTTTCTAAAGAGTTAGAAGATGTCCTGGAAAGATTACTTTTACAATGTGTTAGTTCTCAAAATATTTGCTGTTTGAATGTGCATTTCTAGTAGGTAGGTAGTTGCCTGTCTCACAGAGGCAAAAAGACCACCTCAGTGTGCATGAGCGCATGTGTGCAGATGTTAGAGCACTAGGGGAGACAAAGTAATAGCTGTCACTGGATAGTGACACAAATGTTTATTTCCCGTCTCCACAAGGCCAGAAATTTATGTAATGTGTAAGAAATGTGTATATAACACAATACACACATAGTGTATGCACAGTACTGTACAAGTTGTGTATACTTACGTAATACATACTTGAATGTTTCTTCTGAGTTTTTCTTCTTAACCAGTTTCAGGTGTAGATTTCAGCATAAATCAGTTTGTGCGGAACCTTGGCCTTGAACATCTCATTGACATCTTTGAGAGAGAACAGGTGAGTAGATGCATTTAATTTCCATGTGCTCAGCTAGAAAGGAAGGGCATAAATGCTTATTGGTTAGAATAGTGTAGTGAGGTATGTTTTTAAATGAGTCGGTGTTTCAACTTGGAATGGAATGAAGGTAAGACTTGTACAGGTGGATTTTTTTTTTTTAATATATGTTAATGTATTTTATATATATGAATACCTACATATATAAGTAGAACCTGGGGACACTAGTGTCTGTACCAGTTTGAGAGTATAGGCATGTTTCCTTTCAGTGGTATAAATGAAGTCAAGTAGTAAGTGTTAATTAGTGATTTCTGTGTTTATTTCTCAGTCAGAAAAATGGTCCTTGCTAGTAACACCAGTTGCTTGGCTGTAGTCTATAGCATTTTTACTTGAAGACAAAAGCTTGGAGCAAACAGTTGAGTTAAAGCCAAGGACAAGAATAGTATAATAAAGTCTCCAGTGTGTATATTTTTGTACTTGATTTTTGCCTCAGCTACTGTCAGGTGTATTTTCTCTGTCTTTGGCAGCTGTGCTGTTCTGTTTTTGCTGTTGTACAAAAAATGTTTCTCTCATTGTAGATAACGCTGGATGTATTGGTTGAAATGGGACACAAAGAATTGAAGGAAATTGGAATAAATGCATATGGCCATAGGCACAAAATCATTAAAGGAGTTGAAAGACTGATTTCTGGACAGCAAGGTATGTACTAGTTTCAAATTGTTGTGTAATACAGAATCTATTTGATTAATACTTCAGACTGTCCCAGGCAGGGCAATTGTTGTTGATCAATGATTTTATTGATTTTTTTTTCCTGTATCTTGCACCTGTACTCTTACACAGAAGTATGTTTGCATTACTATTTTGGCATCTCTTTCTGAATGCAGTATAGCTATTGTTTCAAGCGCTTTTACAGAAGAGCTTTTTTTCTGTGCTTTCTTCTCAAAGTTTTGTGTTCCTGAACTCTGTGTTCTAGTTGAACACCAGTAACGTGAAAAAAGAAAACTCTTACTGGTTATCATTCCTAATCAGCAGTCTTAAAGCAGTTTCTGAACCTGCTGTTATGTTTTGCTGTATTCACAGGACTTAACCCATACCTGACTCTAAACACTTCCAGCAGTGGAACTATCCTCATAGATCTTTCCTCAGAAGATAAAGAGTTTCAATCAGTAGAAGAGGAGGTATGCCTTTCTTTGCAGCTCTTCTTGCTATTTTTCCTAAAGATGTAGACAAGGCAGTATTGCTAGATGATTTTAGTGTGGTTAATGTCTCTAACTGTAAGAAGAAACTTGCATAAAGATACTTCAGATTTTCTTATTAGAATCCATGCTTGTGAGATGCATACTTTTTCTTAGTGACTTTGTTATTGCTAGTCATGTTTTTAAAGCTCTAAAATATAGAAGAGCTCTTGCATATAACACAAATTCTTTGCTACCAATTGCCTGCCTATGAAGACATGTTTCAGTCACTTCCTTCCAAAGCACAGTAATCACACAAGACAAAATTTTAAAGAAACAATACTCTAAATAGAATGATGGCAATCTTTCTCAATTTGAAGTCTAGTCCATAGGCTAGTCAAGATGCAGATTAAAAGAAAAATCATAAAAACCTGATAATGTGCATCCACACAGTCTAGCATTACTTAGCACACAAAATATCAAGAGAGAATTAGTTCTTCTGATTGTCTGAAAGGGTGAAAGATGTGTGTTCTGAAACAAAGTAACCCTCCCGCTGTGCTAAATCTTCAGATGCAGAGTACTGTCCGAGAGCACAGAGATGGAGGACATGCTGGTGGAGTCTTCAACAGATACAACATTTTAAAGGTAACTGTCACATTTTCATAACTAATGGTTATACTTTCAGTGTTTTGGCTGGAAATGTTCCCATCTTTTCCGTAAAAAGTTCTGTTTTTTCTGTTGAATTCCATAAGAGATGTGCCATTCTGAGACACACACAGCAAAAAGATCATTCTCCAGGGAAATTCAAAGACTGAGAAAAACTGCTTGTATGTCAATAAAAATAAAAAAAAAAAAAGAGAAATTGACATAGGACGACCTCACAGAAAACTGCGCAGTGTTTGAAGAAAAATACAGAAGGTTTCATAGGAAACAAAGGATTGCTTCTGTTGAGGAAATGCTAGGGAAAAACAGGAAGCAAGAAGTGAAAACAAAACTTTTGAGGCATGGAAATAAGGGGACTTAGTACAGCTTGATTTAAAGCCAAAGCAGCTTAAAACAACAGGAAGTAGACAGCCTTGCTTTAAATAATTTATTGGAATTTCGATTTGCATTTTCCCCTGAAGAAATGATCATTTTCATTAAAATAAGGTTTTCATTTCTAAGTACAAGTTTTATGCTAACCTAATACTATACTTTTGCAGTAGAATAGATGCACTGCCTACACACACAGTGCTTTGCCAGTGCCCAACACACGTCTGCTTAGAGTACATTATTTACTTCTCTTTGAAAAGTATTCTAGAAGTCTTCATGGAAGACTCTTCTTTGTTTTCTAGATGATCTTTTTACTAGTTGTTTTATCAATGTTTTTGGAGGGATGCTGAGATATAATTGTGACTGTCTGCTAAATACAACTCCAGTAGTATTGCTTAAGATGTTTAAAATCAATTGTTTTTTAATTAGGCATATAGATACAGTTTGCTCAGTGTTATGCTAGAACAGTCAACTTAGAATAAATTAGAATTCCAGTGTTTTTTAATTTCTAAGGAAAGCAGTATTCTTTAAGTGGCATTTTACAGGAAGTACTGTGATATAGTTAACGTATGTTAAAAATCTGAGTAAACGTAAGTTTTCAGTTTGGGGGTGAAATGTATATTTTTACCTTTTCAGATTCAGAAAGTGTGCAACAAAAAGCTGTGGGAAAGATATACTCACAGGAGGAAAGAGGTTTCTGAAGAGAATCATAACCATGCTAATGAAAGGATGCTGTTTCATGGTGAGATATTGACATGTGCCTCACGTACTCATTTAACCATCAGCACTCTTTTGTGGAGGGTTTTCTGTTGACTTAAACTAAATTTTCCCACTGAATATAGGTACTAGATTGTGCGTATGTGTTAATGAGACACAACATAAAATGTACTGGATCCTTCTTCTGCAGCTCCTTGCCTCTCCCTAAAGGAGACTTTCAGGTTCTAAGTGAAAAACATTTTAGCAATTACAAATGGAGATCAAGCGATGTGCTTCTTCCTTCACTAAGTAACTAATTCTGTTTTATTGTTTCTGTGTCCAAAATGGGTAAGGATCAAACTTTATTCTGCTGTAAGTTTTTGGGTTGTTTTTCGTTGGTTTGTTTTTGTCTGTTTTTAATTTGGTAATTTAGTTCTTATTATAACCCTTGCTGGAATGATAAATAAATGAATGAAGGTTGTAATTATCATATCAAAGCTAGCTGGAAGATGTCTTGTATGCAAATGTGTAGTTTGCCCCGACATGCAAATGAAATATGTCCACAGTGCATCCTCAGAATGAGAAAACTCCCTGGTTCCCAACATGTTACTGTTGGGAGTAGACATAACGCAGTAATTGCTGCTTGCCTAAACTGGTAGATAACAAAGTACTGTCCCTTGACTGTGGCATGTACCAGCATAAGAGGAAATAGCCTCTTGATGGAATGACCTTTCTTTATAAAGACTTGGGATTGTTTTCACTGTAACTCCCTGTGTAACTCTGAAATGCTGTGTTCTCTTAGAACAGCTTTTCTCTAAAGATTCCTTCATATTCATACTGTTACATAAAAGCTTGCTAAAAAATTTTTTTCAGAAAATTAATGGATCATGCATCCAGAGTCCAACTATTTTTTAATAGATTATTCTTCAAGACTGACTTTTATGACTATTGAAAGTAAGTAAATAGTAAAGGAGAACACTGGAGAGACAAATAGAAGAACGAACCTTTCTTCTTTAGCTAGTTACTACACTGTTGTGATTGGAGTACATTTATTTTTGTATTGTTTTTTAAATGCAACTTACTGTTAAGGAGAAGGTGTGATTTGCGTAGCAGTGTAGTTCCAGAATCTTGGGAGTGAAGCTGTGCTGAAGGGAATGCAGATTAACTGAGCCTTCTCTTGCAGGAAGTGTTGCTTCAGATATTATCCTTTGTAAACACATGTTAAGCTGATACCTGACAGCTCCTGTCCCTTGTATAAAATCTCTAGCAAACTGGCCGTGTAAATTGGAACTCAGAATTTCTGGAGATTGACTTTCTTCTCTGCGCATATATGGAAATGGTGTACCAAAAAAAAGAATTTGGAGGATAGATGGTGAAATTGTTGCTCACCTTTATATACTGTACTTTTAAGTATTTTTACTTCCTTTCTTTTAGGCTCCCCATTTGTGAATGCAATCATTCACAAAGGCTTTGATGAGAGACATGCCTATATAGGTGGCATGTTTGGAGCTGGGATTTATTTTGCTGAAAATTCTTCCAAAAGCAATCAGTATGTATATGGGATTGGAGGTGGCACTGGATGTCCAATTCACAAAGACAGATCTTGTTATGTTTGCCATAGGTAAGTTATGATCTTTTACGCAAAAAAAATGCAATTCTGTATTTGCACATTGTCCTGTAGACCGTCAAGTCATCAGATTCTGTGAAAAAAGATTTCCTTGGTAACCAGGCCTTCTCAGCACTTGCTGTATGCTGAGCCTAGTAGAGACCACCAAAAAACTTTGATATTTGTCTTACAGAACTGTCAACCATCTTCAATGCATCTAACCAAGCCTTTGCCATTAACTCACTGTAAAAATCAGACTTAAGTAGAGAGCGAGGAGGGTCTGCTAGCTGCTTGTGTGGAAGATGCAGCAATGTCAGTGTTTAGTCCACTTGATTACCTGTTACAGAGAAGGGAAAAACTCAGTGATACTCAGATGCTGTATTGAGGAGAATGCACTTTGTAAGTCTTCCCCCATGTCACTGCTGATTCGGATGCTACAATACAGACACAGGTTTATGGGATCTCTACCACCAGCTGAGTTCTTAAATCCACTTAAATCCTTGAGTCTGTGCCTGTTTTCACTTTATGTTGCTCACTCTTTTCTGGTACTCAAAGAATCTTCTAGAGTTTTTGAGGATGTCAGAGTCTAGTCAGGCTTTCTAAAGTTTTGAGTAAGAAGCTTTATAAACGTGTTCTGTATGAATGGTTTGAAAGCCAAAAGTTTTGGCTGGGCAAAACAAACCTGAGATACCATTGTATTAGAACACAGGTAAAGAAGTACTCTCGTTCTGTCTGTTTTGATGAGAGCATAACGTAACATACTGATAGGTGCTAATATATTTTGGTTTGACCTAGAGTTTTAACTTGGCCTTGATGTTGATTTGGATGTTACAAGTAAATCTAGTGCTAGGACACAACTGAATTATGTTAGTGTGAGTGATCTGGGAAGGGAGTCCCTTAGAAAATTAAAAAGAAAGGGGGTGGAGAAAAAATGTAGTGAAAAATCTGTGAGTACATTGTTAGGCATGTTGTTTCCAGTAATTAAGACAAGTTTGTTTGTTTATTTTAATATTGACATCAACCCTTTTCTCAGACTGAAGAGCTTTTTCAAAGAGACCGTAACTTTTGTCCTTCCAAACAAAATTTCAGAATTTTGCAAACTACAAAGCCTGACTAAAGCAACTTTAAAGTTCCACAGTTTTCAAGCAAAAAGTTTAAAATTACAAAGACAGTCTTTCTTGTGCTGCACAAGCATTTTGTATTCATGACCCTTTTTTCCCTTTTGACACAGGCAGTTGCTGTTTTGTCGTGTAACGCTGGGCAAGTCTTTCCTGCAGTTCAGTGCTATGAAAATGGCTCATTCTCCCCCGGGACATCACTCAGTTACTGGGCGGCCCAGTGTAAATGGACTGGCATTGGCAGAATACGTCATTTACAGAGGGGAGCAGGTAAGTTGCTTTTTGGGTTGATTATTCAGACTTTTTTTTTTATAGGCACGTAGTATGTTGCTTTTTGTGTGGGTTTCCTTTTTCCCCTTACATTCAGCGTGGTAGGAATTGCTTTTGTCCTAATCACAATCTCCAGCTATGACCGAATGTGAATTTTGTTACCTGAATGGACTCCAGGCATTTTACCTTCAACTTGCCTTCCTTGTCTGTGACATGAATACTTTTTTCCCCTCTCTAGCAAACATTCTGAACTTATTCAGAAAATGTAATCATAATAAAGAATGTCTGTCACTCTTTCAGGCTTATCCAGAATACTTGATCACTTACCAGATTATGAAACCTGAAGCCACCGCTGAAGCTTAAGACAAATTACGTATGAGAAACCATCAGACTTCGGGTGCGAAGATACCCCTGGCTGCCATCCCGTTAACTACAATGAGTTGTTGAAAAGCTTCCATCTGCAGGTGGTGTGGTAGCAAATGTGAATAAAACCTACCATTTTCAACTTGATAAAGCTTTAATAATGTATAGTATGTTTTTCTAAAATTTCAGAATAGTCCTCTTTTTCAGCACTTTAACAGATACCATCCCAGGCAAAAACTGTGGCTTGCCTGTACTAAATTATAAACAGAAATTAACTTGAAACAATGGTTTTATACAATAAGACATTGAAATTTAACAGAACTTGCAGTGCTCTACACAGGAGCTCATTTTACTAATACCGTGTTCTTTAAAACACTGCATTTACACGGAAAATGTTTTCATTTGTAAAACTGTAAATAAGAGCTTTTGTACTAGCCTGGTATTTATTTACATCGCTTTGTAAAATAAGTGTTTTAGAACTGCAACCTTGTACAAAATGTTTTTTCCAAATGTTGGTTTGTTCATCTGTTTGCTCATGCACAATAGATTTGAAAAGCCAATTTTTTCAGGGTTTATCACGTGTTTGGGAGGGGAAAAAAAAAAACAAATTTTATCTGAAGAAGTTTAGAAATAGTCAACTTTAGATTGAATACTCAGATTTTGTTCTTTATTTTTATTTATGAAATATACATTCCTGAGAATGATGGGCTATCAAAATATTCCAACTGAATACTAGAAGTGTTTTTCCACCTCCTTACTAGAGTTTCATATTTTTATTTCTGTAAAATGTCTTCTGAAGATTTTATTTAACTGTAGCTATAGTTAATATGTATCCTCACTTCAAGGCTAGTAGACCTTGCAAGTTAGTTTTTAATAAATTATTTTCTTTGAATGTAGTTGGAAAATTAACCTCAAGGAGGTCTGTCTTGAGTTCCTCTTGCTTACGTTTAAGTCAGAAGTTAAATAGTTGATTCCTGACGTGAGGGCAGACAGCTTGGCCTTCTTCGTATGATTATTTTGGTAAATGAATCTCCTTGTTGGTGCCCTCAGGATATGAGTATTGCGAGGTGGAAATGTTAAAACCATTCTGTCATCTCCTGTGTTCCTTCCATGTCAGTGTTGAAGCTGTCGTTGAAGCGCTTGCCTAGAGGCGTGTTTTCCTGCAGCGCTTCTGGCTGAGCGCAGCTGAGCGGGGTGCACGGCTCGGGCCCCTTGTGCTCGGGCTGCGGGACGAGCAGCGCGTCAGTGGGACGAGCAGTTCTCCCGTGGTGACGGCTGCCCACAGCAGCCCAGCTACTTCCACTTGTGTGGAAGAGGAGTGCCAAAGGTATCCCCCACATCCAAGTCATGTTCAGGGTTATTGAATGCACTGATGAGTTCAGGTGGCCCTGGCATAGCTCTCTTGTGTGTTCTGCTTCACTTCCATCTGCAGCTTATACCTACGTGTTTCAAAAACGTGTAAATAAAACCCAAATGAACTTTCATTTTTAAGTGGTTAGGAGTATATTTTAGTTGTTTTATGTTTCTACGTACAGGACAGCATCATCCCAGAAGACGATTTGTTTGCTGGCCATGTTATCATACCATGGTTTCAAATGTAGTAACTGGTCAAAATAATGAAAACGTCTTGCTGATGTGGTGGTTACGTGATTATGCTCTATGTAAAAATGTATTGAACCTTACCCAGTTACGTGGGGAATCTGAGTAATAAGATTTGCATACCTTAACTCTTGCAGAAAGTAATACTGGCTATGAATAAAAAAGGCTTGGATTTTTAGGTATTTCTCCCAGCATGTTGCCTGTTCCTTTGGTATAGTAATGCTGGAATTGATGTTCATGCAAAACTTAAGTACGTTTAAAACTTACTCGTTATTGCTAAAATGCTTCATTCTCTATGAATGATCACCTGATGTCTTGTAAAATACTGTGGTATGATAGATATAAGTGGTACCACAACATTGGTTTTGTCTGTATGGGGATTNTTTTTTTTTTTTTTGCATGACATACCTTGCACTCTGAAGATGGAAGCTGTAATGATTTGATAATATTGACTATTGAGGTGAATCTTTAATCTCTTGTGCAATTAGTTCTGCTTTACTCATCCTAAAGTGTCTTTACATGTACTGTATAACATTCCATATTCATTTAACACTAAATAAACTTAATTCACTGGTTTTCTGGTAGCATGAGAGTAATTACAGGTGTAGTATGTCAACCCATTGTTTTGACTGTAAGCATGCAAAATAATGTAACAAACTACATCACGAGAGGGGAGATTAATTGCATTAGACAAGTGTTAATGTGGGTGAAAAGCTGTAAATACTGTGGAGACTTGTAGTTTGGTATATAACTAACTGCTTTAGCTAACTGTGCGAATGTTTTAGTAGATTGAAGCTTCCATCTGGATGTATTATGCATTTAAAACTCCATTATCTGGTCCTGAGCTGAAAGAAAACAGCCTTGAGTTGCTTCTGTAGGATGAACAGTAGCCTGAAAATTCAGACCTTTCAGATTACTGCGTTGGTGGAGGTAGGATACATGCGTGAGCAGTGATAAAAGTACTGCTTATGTCACCTGTGGTAGTAAGTACATAGTTTTCTTTCAGTAGGGCCATTTATGTGGTAGGAGGTTTCCTAAACCAGGCTCGAACAGAAGTTTTAAACAGATATGAACACTAGAGGGCAGGAAAGTAAACCTTCAAAGAGAGAAGGTGGTGAAGTCCTTTAAGATTTCTTGGGAGTGCAATTACAAAGAAAATTGTTTCTGAAAATTCTACTGATATAGGTTGTTACCAAAAAAAAGCAGAATTGAAAGCTAATTTTACTCTTTTGTTGTTTAAATTTGCATAAAAACAGTTGCTTCAACTAAAGAAATTGAAAATGTTAGGGTTTTTTCTTAAAGACTTCACTCAGTAATACTAGTTCTCAGAAACTCAAAAAGAATTTTGCAAGGCTCTTCTGCTGTATGTAACTGAAAAATAAGATTATCTGTGCGGTGCACATCCACAGTTCAAGAGGGGTGTTGGCATTCATTCTGAATGGAGATAACCGTGTGTAAAAGGAGCTGTTCCTGTCTTTTCTACCCTGAAGTTCCTCATCAAGCATCGTGCTGTGTGTGTGCATACATACATGGATTTATGAGTGCACACACAGGCTGGTTCTCTTCCTTCACTGCGAGGGAGCAGTCTCGGTGATTTGTCCACAGCCCATCGCTGTCAGTGGCAGGGCAGGCACGTGCCTCTTGTTGCCTCTCACCAGCAGGTGTGGGGAGTGGTGCTCCTGGGCGTGGGAGGGGTTCTTTGCCCTGCCTGCAGCTCAGCAGTGAGCAGGAGAGGCTGCTGGCAGCCCAAAGGAGTGTGAGACAAAAAAGAAAAAGCACGTGGATGACTGGTTTGAAGTGAATGTGTTCTGGTGTGGGGTGAAGTTGATAACAGAAGACAGGAGGGGAGAGAGAAACTACTGGCATTTTAAGAAAAATGCATATTATTTTTAGGGTACTGTATGGCTATGGTTATTTCCTGTCCCATTTGGAGTTAAAATGGCAAACATGTTGATGTATAGACATTACAGGGATTTCAAAATAGTTGTTCAGAACACAGTTGTGAGGAGAAAGTTGCAGCCAATTCAGAACTTTCACAAACAACGTATGCAAGCAAAAGAAATAGGATTCAAAACCTGAAGGTACATGCCCTATGTGATAGTTCTTAAAAGCATCGCTTTCAAAGTACTGTCAGAGACAAAACAAGTGCCAATTGGAACAGCACATCGGCTCCTATCACAACGACTCTACCACGTTAAATGACCTGCACAGATTCTGTCGAGGGGTAGGATGGATGCAGGGGGGGTGGGGGACCAGTGCGGCCAGAAAACTGGAAGGAAGAGGTGGAGATCAGATGCCCCTTCCCATCTCTCCATCTGTAATCCTGATAAAATTTCTGAATCTGTTCAGCCACCTGAGGAGGAAGTCGTTCAAGCGAAGTATCTTTCAGCTCAGGTCTTCATGGGGGGAAGCGCAGGGGATGGGAACTTACCAATTTTGTGAGGCATTGGGCAGCACAGATCAGACAGAGACGTAGCTTCTTACGAGGTGATAGAGAAGTGGTAAATACTGCTTGAGCAAGAGAACGAGACTGACGTGGGTAGAACTGAAATAATGCGAACAGAGGAAAAAAATGGGTTTTGTTGCAAAAATAAGGGTAAATCAATTAGTGTGTATAATATTTATGAGCCAACTGAGGAGAATATTGCATCTTATAGGTTTTAATTATTGTACTCTAAGTGGAAGCTAGTAATTACAGTAATTATTGTTTTAATTAATGATAGAATGAACTACCAAGCAGTCTAAAAGTGTCATCTTTAAATAAGCAAATCTGCGTGTGATGAGCAGTGCCTGATGAGTAGTCCTTCCCTAATTGAAAGTATTTCACTGATGTGTTGCAATCATGCAGTTGAAGAAATTAGATTTGGTTTGCTATCAAACGGCTTTCTGCAAGAGAAACTTTCATTCGGAGTAATAGATATTCACAGTAGCGCACCTGGCTCTGCAAAGCAAAGTCTAACTCAGGACCTAGGGGAGAGAACTGGAAGAACTTACAGCGTGTTACTGAAAACAAGGATTTATAGATAAAGCAAAAACGATATCAATAAGGGCAGCTTCACAAGTGGCACAGTCCCAGTAATAATGTTGTGGCTTCTGAAGTACGTTGGGTGAAGGAGTGATTTAATGCAAAGATTCAAAACCCAGTAATCAGACAATGAATAAAAGGACTAATGATAAAACTTATTTCAAAAGAAGTGAAATAAGCAAAAACATGTTTTTAAACAGAGAAGCATAAGTTCTATTGGTTCCAGAGCTCTCCAAACGGAGAGCAAGTTAGAGCATTGCTGGCAAGATGGAGCTCTAAAGATACAGAGATACAGGCAGATCTTGGAGATAGAGCCGTGTGGGGAGGGAGAGAGAGCACACGGGGAGAGAACGTGAACTGAGATCTCAGAGTGGTGGCAGGCACACTAACACAGAAAGCCTGCTGTGCCAGACCTGGAATTGGCTGCACAAAATTAGAATGAAAGGCAGTAAGTGACTTGATTACAAGGCAAGAAATAAGAAAAAACTGCTGCTCTTATCACTGGGGGAGAATAAGTCATGATGCTGAACTTCTGAAGTTAACAAAAAAAAAAAAACCACTTTAAAGTGAACCTTCTATCCCAAGTCCTATTTACATGTGCCATGTATGTGTTCAAAGCATCTTTAAAACCTCTTTGTGTAAGCGTTCGTATGATCAGCCTTGAAACAGCAGCAGGGATCCGCGGAGGTGTGGGTGCCAGCACGGCACAGACGGCCCCAGCGTGGGCTTCTAATGGGAAGAACATGGCAGGGGTGGGACTGCTCTTAAACGCTCACTTCATCAATGAGAACAGGAAACAAGATGCTTGTAAAATGCAAGAAAGAAGAATAATGGTCATTTCACACTTAGACTGATTTAAAAGAATTTCGTATTTAATATAAATGGAAAGATTTGTTCAGGGCAGGCTTTAAAACCAGTTCTGGATAGTTTTATATATGAAAGTGCCAGGTATGCTGCTATATGGAAGTAGTCCAGGAGAAGTAGTGAAAGCTCAAAAATAGTTTGCAAGAATCTTGTACGCATGGCAACTTTTAATAGCCAGGAACCCATAGAAAGTGGTTGGTAAGCAAAGAGTTATGCCTTTAGGTGTGCCTGCGGTCTGCCTGCCCAGCCCTCCCCCCTCCCAGAACATGCCACCTTTTCAGAAAAGGAGTTTAACACAAGGTGTGACTTAAATATTTCGTGTATCAAGTTTTGGTTGTGTTTACTTCTGTGGAAAGAAGAAAAAGTAATGAGACGGTGTTTTACGATTAATAGCTTAAATGTTGTTAATTGTGTAATAGGGTGAATTATTATGTATTACAGATGTTTTATTGTAATACCAATAAATAACATATTTTCCTTTAAAAAAACCTTTTAAAAATAATGTTTAATATGTCTTCTTCACTGGACTCATTTTAAAGCACAGATTTTGGGGATATTGTGGCTCGGTGTCTTTAACCCACTGTTAAAGGAGTGGGTGTGGACTCACGGCCTAATTACTAATTGTAGGATAATGACTGTTCTCATACCTGTAAACATGGTAAAATCCCATGTGTTTGCCTCAGAATTTCAGTATTTTCAGAAAAATCAATCAGAACTATATTTATTAATTTAGCAGTACAGATACTATTAACCGGAACGAACTCAGATACAATTCACTTGCCCTTTTTGTATCTAATTCTGGAGGTAAAACCTAACCAGGATTTCCCAAGCAAATGAGGATATAGGTGATTTAGTTTAAAAAATTTATTCTGATTTGTCAGATATTTGATAGCATTTTTGTCTTTTGACCTAGTGGAATTCCTTTATTTATTTGTACCCAATGATCTCTGTAGGTCCCTTCCAACTGAACTACCCCAATCTAGTGGCTACCTGAAGCAAAAAAAAGCATCGTGTTGTCACTAAGTCTCCCTTCCATTGAGGTCAGACTGTGGCCCTGCAGGGAAAAGGCTGCCCACACGCCTTGTCCAGAATGTCACTTCCTGAAGTGAGAATGTCACTTCCGCCGCCAGGTGGGCGGCTCAGCGTGGGGAGGCCCCGCAGCCGGGCCGCCCTCTGCTGCTGAAGGTGCCTCCGCCGGAGCAGTAACAAGGACCCGATCACGTTCTCCTTGATGCTGCTGTGGGTAGCTTCACAGAGCCCTGCTGTCAAAGCTGCCACCAAACAAATACCATTGCAGCGTACGTGCACCTGGCAGGCCCGCACTGTGCCGGGCAGCCTTCTCACCCTGCCATGCGTGACAGACTGCGGGGCCTCGCTGGCAAGAGGACCCTCGTGCCCCGCGTCCAAGGCCGTCCTGCTATGGACGCTGCACCCAACTGGAGGTGCAAGAATTCTGTGCTGTGTGGCTGGAGGTCCAGGACCTAAAACTTTTACTGATATTTTGGATGGCATGTGACAGGAATGTACAAGTCCTAAATAAACTGTACTTTCTAGGAAGCTCTCTGGGCCTACCGATAGCAGACAGCCCAACGTTATCTTTATTGGTGGAAATTCCTCTCTATCTCTCCCGTTGTTTCCTCACAGCATTCTCTATAATTTTGCTTGGTTTCTTTTCCCTGCTGAGCTGTGCAATGAGGTGATTCCACCTGGAGCTCAATGCCCACGGAGAAGCATTTCAGCTTAAATGGAAGATGTGTCCAGCTTACCCCTAGGTAAGAACTTCACACAACAATATCTGCTGTTGCTCTCTGATATACACCTGTGAGAGCAAAATAAATTGATTTGGGTCAACAGTAAAGAACGTAAATTGCACTGGGCAATTTTCAACCTTGTATTTGAGTAGGACTGAGTAGGCTAAGTGTGTGTACGTATTTCTAGAGGTATTTGATTTTGAGAACTGTACTTGCTTTGAAGTAAGATATTTCTATTCTTGATGTTAAAAGCATAAGAGTAAGATCGTGCCAAAGCTGTTTGGCATTTTAAGTAGTTTGAAGAATAAGGAGTACCTGCCTTAGAGGAAGGAACTATATCCACTTGTATGTATAGTTTAGAATTCAAGAAATCAAGTTGAGGAGCATATACCACTAATTGTTAAGAATGAGATAGAGCAATCTGCATATTAACGCTGTAAAATGGATGGGAAATCTATAGCTCTGTGTGTGGAAAGCAGCACAAGGGAGACCACCAGTTCTGACAATCAGTCATTCACATTTCCCACTGTTTTCCCCTATTGTAGCAAAATGTGAGAAGCTGCTCTCAAGGCCACACATACAATGCTCTTTATTGGTCTTTACTGAGGCATGATCAGCATCTATGCTGAAAGTGCCAGCATCAAAGAAGTGCTACTTGATGACATCTGGCAGCCTGGCTTTGCTACAGATAGATTTATGAGCTGTGAAAGATGGTCAAATTAACATCTTCTGCATTCTTGATAGGATTAGGGTTTCTGGGACATGCAGCCATTTGCATATTGCCCTGACTTACCACACTGGTATTGTGTTCTTGGCTCATTTTAATAGATTTTTGTGGGGAGCTTTCTCCTTTCACATCCTGCCATTTTTCCATCACTGTTGGCACTGACACACGTTTGTTGGTTTAAGACACCCAGCAGAAATCACACATCTTGGTCTGACCTCTTCCAGTTAAAATCTTAATCAAGAGCAGCAGCAGCTGCAGTAAACTCTAATTTCACCTGGGGAGAGTTGTGCTTCGCTAGGGAGAAGCTTGCACATGTGCACACGCACACACACACCAACTTGAATGACTAATGCACTTTTATCAGAGCCTACTAAAGCTGTCACTAGGAGTTAAAGAGAGAAGAGCTGACCCAAGCCATCTTTCTACAGCTTATGAAGAGACTTTGAGTAATTGCTGCAATTTTTGGAAAGCTTAGTTTTGTCAGCAAAAACTTAAGACTGCATGATGGTCATTCAGTGTTGCTAAAATACAGCCTGTGCTTGTCACTAGGCTGTAGATGGCTTCAGCCACTTTGTCTGCACCGCGTGACAGCAGCCACATACCCTCAGCAGCAATCTGGGCACAGCATGAAGCCTAGGGGACAGGGAAGGGTCTGGCTGGGAGATGCTGGACCCTGGCTTGCTCAGCACCCACAGGAGGCTGAGGCAGGGCTGGGAGAGGGGCCATGGGGCCCCCACAGGATGGTGAAGCGCAGCGGGGAGGGCTGGTCCTGGAAGGTGCAGTGAGAGAGCACCCAAATGTGGCCACCGTCCCTGCCAGCCTCTAGGGTGGCTGCCAGCCTTCAGAGGTGCATAGGAGCGGTAGCGGAAGATGTAAAATGATCCAAAGGAGGGGTTGCAGCTGAGAAGCACCTTTATAGTCCTCTTCAACACAAGGTCAGAATTGTGTTTAATTCAGCTTCTGATCAGGATACTGGTAGAGAATCTACAAGCTCATGTCAGTGAGGCCATGACTTTTGTCATCACAGAAAAAAATTATCCCATTCACTTCAACAGTCTAACCAGCTGAACATCCCTGAGTGATCAGCTCCTGCACCCAGCTGTTTTTCCTGCCCTCCAGCTTTGTTGTGCAGACACAAACCCATGGTGTGACGCTTGCTGGCAGGAACCTGGAAGGGCAGTCTCAGCTGCACAGGCAGCTCTGCCTCTAGGGCTTGGAAACCACAGCAAGCCCAAGCCTAGAAAATGCAGTTCAGAGCCTTTATAGATAGAAGGCGAACAGAACTGCAGTTAGTTCTGTGCCACCACATGGATTTCAAATGTTTGGTGATCTTCAGAACCAGAGGTCAAAACCAGATGATTGTGCCCTATGGCTGCAACAGGAGAGTGTGTGAATGCTCCAAAAGTTGGTGCCTTGCACCACTGAACTGTCAGGGCTTCTGCAAGGGGCCCAGAAATAGCTTCCATGAACGTCTGCCAAAGTTAACTGCAGATATTAAATAAAAGAATGGAAGGCATATCACTGTGTATCATTTAACACACAACCATTTTCCTCTGTCCGTTAAGCATCAGCATCTCTGTGTTTTGCCTTTTATGTAGCACTGGCATTTCATTCAGCTGTGTGCACGGTGAGTTGAGCTTTTTCATTTGACTGTCTATAAGGAAAGCTTTTGACACTCTTCACTACAGCTTACTGTGAATTTTTTTCACAAAAAAACAGATTATGCAGACATTTGGAGTAGCAGTCCTGCTTTGTTTTCTAGAAGACTCTCTTCAGCTCCAAATGGTCCTTTTTTTCTGATCTGATTCTGAGCTGCCCTAGAGAGAGGGAAATCTTGAAATCAGAATCCAAGCCTATCTCAGAGGAGGTGAGTTCAGCCTCTAGCTCAGAGACAGAATCCAGTGAATCACCTTAAAACTGGCTCAAAATTAAATACTTTTTTCATCCTTTCTTTGTGGATTTTCTTCTCGGGTTTTTTGCTTTTCTTTGTTTTGTTTTGTTTTAATGGTGTAAGGACCGTCTCCACACAGGTGTATGTAATTATCCTAAGTGGGCCCTTCAGGTGCTGCTGTAACACAAGCAATAAGCAACAATAACAAAGCTTTCTCCATGCAGATCCCAAGCACAACTTAACTGCAGTAAAACTCTCCAGTGTTAGGCCTGCTGCTACTGTCTGGTTGTCTTTCAGGGAGTTTCTCTGATCACCTCTCAGTGACACGATGCAAGTCCTGTTTCTCTGACAACTGTGGCATCAGCCTTTCTGTGCTGCTTCTGGGGACAGCCTGGTATCTTCTGCAGCCTCTAAAAAATGTGCATGTGAAATTTGGAAGCTATGCTGGGTCCCCTTGATTCTTCTGCGTGATTCACTGTACTTTATGCTATGGGATACACTGGTGTTATCTTGTTTCAAATCGCCCTTACTTCAGACCAGGTTTAGGGAAAGGTAAATGAATGAATTTTCTGGACTCCTAATTGCATTCAGTTGTAAGACATGAGCAGCTTATGCTGTAGCCTTACAGCCATTTCCACTGAGATTCCAGCAGTCCTGTTGCTGAAAGCCACGCTTGCCTGGCTTCAGACACACGCTTCAGCTCCTGTGTGATGACCTCCCTGCTGCTGGGTGGGACAGATCCAGCTGAAACCTCCCTTGCCCTGCTTTAACCTGGGTTGGATCCCTGATCTTGATGGTAATAAAGCTACATAAACACTTGCACTGACATAAAAAAATGGGGAAGAGAGAAAAAGACAGGCGAAGGAGAAGGACAAGGCTGGCTCTGTCAGCTGCAAGGCCAGCTCCTGCTGACGGGAGCTGATGGCGTAAGCAATGCTCCCTGGCCTTGGCTTGCTGGTGAGAGAGTTAATGGAGCTAACGGAGTTAATTGCATGAGCATGTGGTGAAAGGGATTTCCAAGATGCATAGAAAAGAGATGGTATGCAATGAATAACTATTTAAAATCTACAAATAGTAATTATATACACTTAGTCCTCAGATGGAATGTGTAATAATAAAAAACAAATTAGCTACTCATCTTCAGGAAATAATGACTTTTTCCAGAATCATCTTCTGATCTCACTTCCATTCCTATTTAAAGTTAGGTAATGTCTTTTCTCCAGAGCTAGAGGAATGGTTAGCATGGCTTGGCCAAGGGGCTCGTGTCCTGCTTGATGCAGAGCCAGGTGATCTGGGCTACCCCCGCGAGCCTGGTGCAAAAACAGTCAACCTGAGGCTTCTTGGTGGCCCAGTGCTGGTGGCCTCTTCTCCTCACAGGTGTGTCCTGCACATTGTTGGCCCTGGCCCTGGAGCTGCCTTCATCTCCCAGGGATGAAAATAGGAGCCTTTGTCTCCCTTAGATATACAATAACTTCTTAAACCAAAGCATTTTTTTGTTTCCTCGTTCTGTTCTGCTACATGACAATGGCACCGTCAAGTTCTTGACTATGAGCCCATTGCAACAGTCACGTCACCTCTATTTACCATGGACTAATAAAGATTTCAAAAGCTCCCAGAAGCTATTAAGATGCCGTTGATACACACATCTCTGGCTGCAGGAGTGCGCTCATTGGCCCCTCGCTGGGTGGGATGACATCAGGCCCCGCTCTCAATAGGGCCTTCAGTTTGCCTCAATGTCTGCTGAGGGCTGCGAGAGAATAGAGCGGAGGGGAGAAAGCGTCCACACTACATGGCCTCGGATCCAATGAAAACATAGGCAGCTTCAGCTGAGGATAAAAGAACTTTAAAAAAAAAAAAAAAAAAGCGAGACTGTAGTCTTGGAGCTGCTATTAACAGGATGAATCGCAAGAGACCATTTCATGCCAGGGTACTTTAGAGAGCAGAATCCCAAAGAGCCATTAACTCTCAGTGAGAGTCGTGTCGAAGCCCTTTGCTGTCAGGACAGAAGCATGCATATAAATTTTATACCATTTGTCTTTGAGCAGAGACAAAAGATCAGCTCTAAATCCTCAACATCTTGTCTCTACTAACATGAAATAATACTCTCTTGTGTGGCTGTCTTGTCACCTTTTTCCCATCAAAAGAAAACTAGTGATAAATTTATTCATAATTTTGAAAGGTTTTTCTCTTAAAATTAAAAAAAGAAGAAAACACAAGGAGTTGAGGTTAGATTTACTCCTGTTAGTGCAAATCATGCTGCTGCTAAGGGTGGTGACTTTGGGAAGCAAACAGTACCTTTTTAGCTGAAAAGGAGCACAGCTCCAAAAAGTCAGCCACTAGGTTTTCTTCCCCTGCTTTTCACTAAACTAACTCTCTTATATTTTCTAGTTCCAAGTGCAGTCTTAAAAAAAGTATTACTGTAGGATTGTTCTTTCTCAACAATTTAAGCCCTATAGACATTTTCGGGTGCAAAAAAAGCTGCTGACTCCAGTAGGTCTGCTCAGACTAAGTAGTGTCTCTGGATGTGATTTGCAAAAAAGGACCCTTGTTTTATATTCAATTTACTATGTGTGCTGGGGTAGATCAATTCTATATTTTAGGATTTGGATGTCTTTTATTGAAAAAAATCTGTTCTATGTATTTTCTTTGTTAAAGAGATATTTGTATTCCCCTTGAGAGCTATTTTATGTTCAGTACGTTGTAAGTGTGTAATAAGAAATGATGTAATTCTATGTTCACTGTGATTCTTTCAGCAAACATTTTCTCATTTTATGGCAGTTTAAATAGAAAATAATATACTAGAGTCTAAAATTAGTAAAGACTTAATCCTAAAAAGCCTTACTTTACAAGGAATCATTAATTATTCCTACATTTGCTCTGACAGATGAACATAGAACTTCTTCAGTTGATCCAGCAGCTCCACAATAGGTGTAAAATTGCTTAGAATTATTGCAAATTATTGCTTAGAAGATATTGCGCTAGAATTATTCACTGTGGTTCATTTATAACAGAACACTTCTGAAGGACACAAGACAAAACTGAACGGGTTAGCTCTATCTATTCAACAGTTTTACGTGCTTGTTTTATCACATTTCCTAGAGCAAACTGTAAGAGAGCTGTTCACATGGCGATGGTGCTGTGCACATCCATCCCCAGCCCTGCAGGCAGCAGAGCCCCCTTCCCAGCACGCACACTCTGGCAGCCAGCAGTCATGAAACGCGTGCACCCATCCCGGGTGTGAGTGCCAGCAGTGAGGACAGAGCTCTGAAACACACGTATACATCATATTGTTGCTGTCAAAGAAGCATCTGTGTGTTTCCCTGTTGCTCTGAGACCACACGGGTGGGCCCACGGCACTTGGAGTGGGGGGCGCGGGGGCTGTGCCGTGGGAAGGCTGGGGCTGAGGAGCGGGATCGCAGCGCGGCAGGCAGGCCAGGCCGCTATTCACCGCGGGAATGTGGGCTGAGCTGCTGCTGCTTGCCGCCCCTCTCACGCCCTCGTCCCCCTCGGGAAAACATGCATCATTAACCTCCTGAATGCTTGAAATAAACTGGGCAAAATATTTGCCTTCGCAGCGGCCAACGCAGACTGTACACGTTGCACAAAGCATGGCACATACCAAGCAAGGTTAAGCCCTAAAACTCAGTAAAGCCGTAGATATTTTATACATGATTGTACTCAGATCCCTCCCACTTAACGAAAGAGCGTGAGGGCTGGGAAAGTTAATCTAAGCTCTGTGATACTGTATGGGTAAAATCCTCTTTCATGTAACCATGTTTATGAACTGAGCTTGGAATTCTTAAAAACCCAAATTATTACAAAGCAAAGAGTTTGGTGTTTGGCAGAACCACAAAGCCTGCCATTCACTTGCCTCTTGTATGGCTGTGCTTCACAGTGGGTTTCAGAAAAGGGCTCAAGGCACAAGGGAAAGCCTAGAACACGTTGGAGTCATTTAAAGAGAAACTCCTAACGCGTTAAGGTTCCTTTATCCAACCAGCTCACACTTGGTTTTTTTATTCCTCTGCCTTATTTGTTAATTGTTGCGTGTAATTTGCACCACAAGCCTCCACAGACATAGCATCCTTCTGTAGGATCCCCCCAGAGCAGAGTGTTCTCAAACCCAGGTAGGAAACACCAACAGCAAACAATCAGATGCATCCCGTTAGCCTAAAACACTAGCCTTGTCCCCTTTTCTAAAACCTGTTTTCTCACACAGAACTAAAAGACTTCTTAAGGCAGCCAAAGCCTCGGTTTTACCAGGCTCTGGAAGAGGAAGGCAGACATGTCTCCTCAGGACCCCTGGCACCCGTGGGCAGCAGTTTTGGCTGGGCCGGGCACTGCAGCCTGTCACACCTGGGGTGCTGGGCCCACCACAACCAGCTGCACTGTGGTAGTAGTTACCACCAGCATATTGTAACTCAAGACCCTATGGGTGTTGAGCAACACGGCAGTGGCCTGCAACACCATCGATCAATGATGGCCTCAGTGTGAATTAAAGCATGATTTTTTCTCCAGGCATCTCTTCCCTGCAGTGTCAGCTCTCTCAGGGCTGCACACATCATGGTTGCCACAGCAAATGCTGTGATCCTGAGGTATGCCTTTGCAAAGTCACATATGTAAATAATGGCATCTTGCTCAGTTACACTTCTCTGTTCTATCCTCCTGTTCTTTCCTAAAATCAGGAGTTTTCCACACCAAAGTGTGCAGCACAAGAAGAAGGAGAGGGTAATTCCAGCTTGGTAGCTGCACACTGGGACAAAGGAGCAAAGCTGATGGAGTCCGGGGCCTGCAGCCCCAGGGCCCACAGGCTGCTGTGTCTGAGGCTGTGCTACCAGGCACCACAGCTCCAACAGCCTCAGCAGCCCCCAGCTTTGTTTGAGCTTTTGTGACCACCAAAGCTTCTGGGTGAAGCACTTTGTGGAAGGGGACAGAGAAAGTATCTTGGGGGTTCAATGTTGGCAAGGGAGATGTGGGCAAGAGGGCCTGACTGCCGTACTGCAATAGCTGATACAGTGGGAGCACACAGAAGCCAGTGCCTGACAAGTTAAAGCTGTAAGTATTTAAAATATGCCTACATCAGCTCAATAACATTAAGGACACAACAGCACCTTAAACTGCAATTTGTACACTATGTATTGCAGTATATTGGCATGCATTGGCTTATTTCAGTTTCCCTTTAAAAACAAAGAACAAATGGATGGATGGTCCTTCAAAACAAGAGCTAGCATTGTCCAGATAGGGCAGAGCATGTTTGCTGTCTTTCCTTTTGTGGATATTGGACTGTTCTCCTGACTCAGTCCAGACTTAACTCACAGGTGTCAAACTGACTTAGAGAAATGGAAGTGCTTTAAAGCAACTCACAGCCACGATGAGCCCTAAAGCAGCCATCGCTGTAGATATCACCACTATGCAGAACATTTGTAGATTCCTGTTCTTCGTTCAGCTCTGCTCAGTTATTGAAGAAAGATTTATTTCATTTATTATTCTTGTGATGTCACTTCATAGGTCAGGATTGTTGCAAACAGCAAGACAGTTTACTGTCTTTTATAACCTCACAACTTAGAGTAACATCTTGCAATTGTCCCTTCAAAATCAGAAAGTGGTGAAAGATTTTCAGTTTGCTATTTAATAAGCTCAAGGGTCTTCTATGTGTAAGAACCGCAGGCAAAGCCAGCTGCACTAAAAACATGCCTGGATTCAGTGTTTTTCTTCTAAAGAAAATCAAGAAGCAGTATTGACAGCTCTTGAAATCCTGTTGGAAACTCCAGACTCTGAGATGTTTGTTTGTATAGCCTCATAAATGCATAGCAAACTGTAAATTCTGCCTGGTTGCCATCTCTGCTGAGCAACCAAAGGAAAGAAAACAATGTTGATTGTGTACAATATGGGACAAAGATGATTTTTTTTTAATTGCTGAAAACTTACAAAGATGTATAGCCTCCAGAATTCAAACTCTAGAAGCTGCAAACTAAAATGATTTTTTATTTTTAAAGTTATCTTTTCCTTGAAAGACAGATCTATTATCCTGATGGATTTAGCACCCTTGTAATGATAACACAACCTGCAGCTGCAGGTGGGGAAGGTGCCCTCTCATTAGTGATGCCTGGGATCACCTGCCTCTGGGATCAGAGAGCTCGTAAGGCCTGTGGGGGAAGGTGACCAGGGTTTGTTTCTGGTAGTATAGTCAGGCTGCTCCTTCTTGCTGCAGGTACTGGATGGCTAGGGAGAGCTGAAGAAGGAAGGATGAGATGACAGGAGCCACCCAAGCCATGAATCAGAGAAGCAGTGAAGGACGAACCTGGCTGCAGTGGGAGAGCAGAGGTAAGGTCAGCTGCAGTGGAGGCCTGGGCATGTTTGGGTGTCTGAGTTAGATATGGCAGGGGTGACAAACTTGTGTTGTGGTGGAGCTGTCATAGGGCTGGAAAGGAACATCTTCTGGTGGAGATGAAGATCTTGGCTACAAGTCTTTCCTGTGTTTGATTGGCTTGAGTGCTAGTGTTATCTGTCACCTAACCATGGGAGAAGGATGAAAAGATTATTGATTTAGGAGGCAAAAAGACAGTTCCTCTTCCCCTTCCTTAAAAGGAACTCTATGGATTTGACTGGTTTTTCAACCTTTTGGGATCTGCAATGCCCAAGGTATGAGAACTCAGTATTTATTGCTATTCTATTGCTATTCAGGTCTGGGCATTGGTATTAACAATCAGAGTAGATTAAATGAGTACAGTCTTTTGGGTAGGAAAGATTTTGTGCTTCTGGAGAGCAAGAGGAATAATATGGTGAAATACCGAGCAAGGGTTCCTCTTCTTTCTCTTCCTTCTAGGGTAAAACAATGCATTTGTTCAGAATTCCTAGATGGTTTTGTAAATGTAACATGATGTGGATTAGCAGATCAGTTGCCATGGTGTTGCACCTTTGTGTCTGATAGCATGAAGCACAAGCTCTAAAGGCACTGCACGAAGCTGCTGTGCCAATGCCATGGAAGTAAAACAAAGCTGCATATTATTGCAAGATACCATGTAATGCTGTGGCCACTAGCCTGTTATGTCTGCCTGTGTGTTATACATGTGAAAGACAAGTGAGCTGTAATTTTGTTTTTAAAAGTGCAAGTCATTGACAACCAACCTTTTGTATAGTGCTGCTGAGGAGTATCCAAGCTACTTGGTGTAAAGAAAAATGCCTTGGCACAAAGGGATGTATACAACTGCCTGATCTTCTTGTGGGAGCCACTGGGCTCTTCTTGCCTCTGGGTGACCTCCTCCCAATCATCCTTAAAATCACATGGAAGGAGTCTGCAGGCGCTCCCAATTGTAAGCCAGGGCTGCACAGGACCAGAGGTACCTAAACGCCTAAATGTGCCTGGGGGACAGTCTGGAGGCAGCTGAGGGGGGGCTGCTCTGCAGAGCAGGACATGCCTGTGGCTGCCCTCCTAGCAAGCACTCACCTGCACTGCGAATCTACTCAGTGTATCTGTGGCACTTGGTGTGTGAAGCTGGGCTGGGGGCTGCAGGCTGGGGGTTCAACACTGATAGGGCTTCTCTATTAAGTGTGGAGATAATGGTGCAAAAGAAGGGCTGAAGGACAGATTGTTGAGACTCGTGCTTACAGAGCTATGTAAGCAGCAGTTTTGGTCCTTTTCTCACCTTTTACCCTTTCCTGTGGCTTTCTTCAAGCACAATGAGTTGTAGATAGGGTGCACATAAGTATTCTCAAAAGGGGCCACATTTAGGCTGAAATACTGTTTTAAATCAGTATTGTCGTGCCTGTAGACTGCTGTGCTTACCTGTAAGGTGGAATAACACCTTGTTCTAACAAATAGGTCATCAGCTTAGCTGTGAGAGTCAAACTTTTGTGATACGCTATTTCCCTTGTATGAAAAGGTGAAATTCTGTCATCTGCTGTTGTAAATAATGCTGTCATAGGGATATATATTATGGGGCCAAACACACATCTGTAAAGCTAGAGTTTGACAGAGGTGTACTTTCCTGAGGCAGAGAGCTGGTTACACAGCCACCCTAGCCTTGTGACACACTGCTGGCTCCTCTCACCCAGCTGCTCTCCTGAAGGATGCTTCAGGTGCTTCCTGATGTGACAGCGCCTTTGGATGTTGTTTGAAGGGGACTGCATGGTCTGCTTAACCCACAGCTTGTGTTTGTTGCACTGTACCTGGGTGAGACTTGATGTTTAACCCCTGGTCCTGTCTCATGTGGGTGGACCGTGATGGATGCCCTGCTGCTGCGGTGCTGCTCCTCCATGCTTGGGCTGTGATGCACAGAGCACTTTGGTTCTGGAGTGGTGTGGGAGAAGCAGCCCTGTGAGGGATTGCAGGGGTAATTCAGAGATACCTCCGTGTAACAACTACTGTTCCTGTTTCTTCTCAAGGGATTCAACAGGAGATTTTCTGGGAGAAGGGTCTAGATCCTTCCCACATTTCCCTCAACACCACTCCTGCTGTCCGTAGGGCTGCATGAAGCAGTAGGGCAGGGAAGGTAACCTCAGGCAGGTATGTGCTGTAGAACTTGCAATTGCTTTTCTTGTGCAATCAGAATGGGATGTCTAAATGTAAAATCAGGACTGAGGGAAAACCTGAGCTTTCTCTACCAAAATGTACCACAGAATTCTGCTTCAGTAACTGGATGAAGTGTTTAATGTTGCAAACTCCTCTTTCTCTTTCATAAGGCAAAAGATGCCTGCTTCAAAAAAAAAAAAGATGTTTGTGTGGTGCAAGGATGGGTCTGATGGGAGACAACTAGAAAACCAACCTACTTCCCACTGTTTTGCTCTTACTAGCACTGAATGCAGGAAAATAGAGGGATAGCTGGAAAAGCCTAGCATCATTCCTGCAGGACCCTGGATGTTGTGGTTTGTGCTCGTGCCTCGTGCTCTCAGCAGGTGATGAGAGCAGGGAGCCTGCAGCCGGGGTGTGTGCAGCAGCAGCATGGCATGGCTGGGGCTAGGGGATCAGCCGTGTCCCTACCAAATCGCTTTAGCAATGCGAGAACAGCACTTCCCTCTGCATGGGAACGCTGCTTTGACCACAGCTCCATAGCCAGGCAGAACACCACTCCTCTCCAACACACAGCTGGTGAGGAACTCCGCTGCTTCTGAGGCTCTCTTTCCACAGCTGTTTCCTCACCTCTGTTCGTGTTTGACTTCATCTGCTCTGTGGGAACATGACAAGACTGCCTTGTTCTGCCTGTGACAGCTGTGTAGGCAAGGAAGCTTCTCTAGGGGCTATTTCATGAAGTCTTTGGGCTTTATCTCAGCACCGATAGTGTTCTAGCTGGGCAGTCCCATTGTAACTGCCACCCGTTACACAAATGCCCTGCGGGAAGGCCGTGGCAGTGGTTGGCTCCTGCAGAGCCCCCAGTGCACAAACCCTGGGCGCTGTCCCCCCGCACTCGGCCGGCGGCACACAGATACGCGGGGCTTCCAGAGTGCTACAAAAGTTGGCACTTTATTGGTGGAGAAAGGTATAAAAAAGGAAAACGGACACAGTCGAGGGCCGCGGGTCGGTGAGGGGAGGCGGGCGACAGGGTCCGCGGCTCAGCCCTGCCAGAAGCCGGCGAAGAAGCTGCACAGCGAGTGCCAGCGCTCGGCGCAGTAGGTCTCGGGCAGCGGTTCGGGGGTTGAGGCGGAGGCGGGCGGCGGCCCGGGGCCGGCGCTGGGGCCGGGCAGCACCAGGCGCAGCTGCGCTTCGGGCGGCGCCCGGCCCGGGCCGCAGAGGCGGGCGCT
>WBMW01003830.1:376676-406455 GCA_013396635.1 Penelope pileata | reverse complement strand
GTGGCCGCGGGGGTTATCAAGGGCCGGGGGCTGCCCCCGACGCCCCTCCCCGGCCGCCGCCCCCAGGGACGCGCGGGGCGCTCCGGCCGCGCCGTGCGGGGGTCCCGGCCGCCCGCCCCCTCCGCTCGGGAACTGCAGGAGGCGGCCGAGGGGGGGTCCTGGGGCCACGCCCGGCGCCTTCAGTGTCTATGCACCGAGCGCGCACCTCCGCGTACCCTCGTGCACCCCCGTGCCGCGCGTTCACGTCGGCGGGGCGGGGTGCGAGGGGGTGGGCNNNNGCCGCGCGTTCACGTCGGCGGGGCGGTGTGTGAGGGGGTGGCCGTAGCGCCCTTCTACCGGGACAGAGCCGTGTCCCCGCACCTCGGGACAGCGCCGCGCGGCCCTAGGGGGACCCCTGGCGGCGCACGGCACCGCTGAGCTGCCGCACAACGCCGGCGGAAGGGAGCTGCGGTTGCCCCTGCGTCCTCGGGGCTACCGTTCTGCTCTCGGATGGAACTGTTCTGCTCTGAGCAGCCGCTGTTCGGCAGGAGTCGGGAGAACGGGGGGAGACTGATACCGACTCACTTAAGTCCTAAAAAGGAAGACTCTGCAGAGACTAAGTGCCGCAGATGTGGAGTGCAGAGTCCTTTCTCCAGTTCAGGGNGGATCCCATTTCCCAGCTGTGTATAATGCTATAATGCTTGAAGCACGGTGACATTGCTCTCCCTGATGGGCTGTTTTGGGAGTTGGAAACAGCAGAGGGAGAGGTCTCAAGAAGGAAACAAAATGGTTTGGGCAACAAACCGTAGGAGAGGGCTTATGACCAGGGATCTCAGGTGGAAGCCAATACCTCCTCCTGTCTGGGAGTTCTGTATCTAACTGCCTGTGTGGCCAAGGCTCAGCTGGCTGTTGGCTATGCGGGGCCCGCTGCACAGCATGCCGGGTTGTGGAAATCCCTTCCATGGGCACTGAGGGCCTCCCATGGGCTGCAGGAGGAATCTTGGCATCTAATGGAGGGATGTGGGTACCGTGAGGCACCATAATGAACCGCTTTGTGACTTCTGAGACCCTCCGTGGCTCCTGTGAGCATAAGGCACATCATGTGCCTTGGCTTATTTGTCCTCCACAGCGTGGTGTTGCTTTCAGATTAAGGTCAGACCACCTGTAAGTACTTTGTGCTATTACACTGAGCTCCTTCTCCATTCTCTATGTTCTTAGTATCACTTTGTGCAATGTAAAATGAAGTTGTCTAATGTTTGAGATCACTTTTAAAGCAGTTTATCGTAAGCGTATCAGTAAATGAATTATCCTGTTAAATTTTTTAATTCTGTTGACAAAAAGAGACTATTCCATTTATTCCACTTCACCCACATACAAGAAAGCCATACAAGAAGCTGGGTTAGGGTTTTTGCTCTCTCAAAATTCAATTGAGTTTGAGTCAATGGGAAGAATAATACTTATTCCTCTTACTGTAACCCATAAGGTCGCAGCAATAACATTGCAAGAATAGCCTTGCTTTGTTAAGTAGCCCCAGTCTCCGGTCCTGTCATTATAAGTTCATTTTCAGAAAAGTGTGTGGTATAAAGAATGATGATTTGTAAAACTAAATTGTTCTAAATACGCGACATGAGCATAGCTGTGTTTAACCTCTACTTGTCTGAGATACCGGTGTTCAGACTACTTCTGGCTCAAGAGAATAAAAGCATTTTATATGGTAATAAATGTTGTCTACATGGAGATAGGTAATTGAGAGGCTCATTCTGGTTTTGTTCAGGATAAGCCAAGCTTTGCATGACATAAAAGACAAGAAAGGGTGGCTGAAGAGCCATGAGTAGACAGATTTTTCAATTTCTTTACGAAGAGCAGAATACATCCCAGTGGAAAGGCAATTTCGGCCTGCCCTGCAAGGTACCCAGCACTCCCATTCATCTCCACTGGGATCTCAGAAGTTCAGTCTCTGGATGGATATGGTATATTTACTGGTTTTACTGGTGGGGGCTTGCAGTGCTTCATGTCCTGTTGTGCTGGGAGGATCGTTGAGGATGCTTCTTTTTCAGACATGGTAAGGTTACCATGCTTATTCCTCTCTCTTTTTAGAGAGGAAAACTTAGGATTTTTCTTCATTTGTTTTTTCAAATGTATGTCAAAAATTTATTGTTGTCTCCTTCCAGAGAATCCATGTGACCACTATTTCCTATCTTCATTCCACAGTTAATGGATTGACCCAGGCATTGGCAATGCCCCTTGTTGAGCTTGGTACGGGACCTGCTAAAATCCCTCTACCACTCCAGGCTCTTCTATCAGCTGATCAAAAATTTAAGTCTTGTGAAAGGCTGAGCTTCCGCTTTACAAAATAAAACTTGTTCAAAATAAATGAGCATTTGCCCTCTAATAGTGAAGGAAGTACCAGAGAATGGATTTCCATTACTGCTTAACAGAGGGCTTCATCAGAATACCAAAAAAGACCAGTTCTTTCATAAAACTTTTAGCTGGTCATTCTAAAATTGATTTAACGAAACAGAAAATATACTCCTTATTGTTGCAGCAACATACAGACCTACTCTAAGTCACAGCCCAGCAAGATGCAAGTGCTATAGAATGAAAAAAAATAGTTCCCTTTTCAAATTGACCTTCACCATTTTAGGCACTCAGACGGGAAAAGAAAAAATCTTCTTGATGTTTCTAGAGAAGTGAGATTTTTTCAACTTGAGAAATGCATCTCAAGACTGTCTGTTTGCTGCCTTTCACAATGTGGTGGAGATGACCAGCGTGCTGTGACAGAAAGGTTTTCTTTTCATAATTTTAAATGAAAAGAGTTGCTAAAGAGTAAGGGAAGAGAGGGGGGCTAAAATGATGCAGATCAGCTATTAAGAAGTTACCACAGAATATTTGTATCAGATGGTGTGTGAGAGCAGTTCTCTTCAAGAAGCAGCAGGCACAGTGTGAGGATAGCAGAAGGCTGTTAATGTAAAACCTGCTGCTGCAGCATGAACTCCCCTTTCTCCGTATGTGGGAGGAAAGGTGGTACAGATCGCCAAGAAAACTCGGGTGGGATTTCTTATGTTTCTTTTTGTGCAACGTGAGGATTTTTCACATTCTGAAAATGTTAGTTTTGAGGGATTCATTAAAAATATAGTTGCAGCACTTCTCAAAAAAGAAAAAAGAAAAAAAAAATATATAATTATTTGAGAAACAAGTTTTAAGTGGAAGACTGACTTCTTGAAGAAAGGTTAAATATCTTAGGGTTTGAGTAGATAACTTCAAAACCGAATATTGCAATACAAGTTTTAAAAAATGTTCCTTTCTGGAACAATAGGTCTGATCTATGATTTTTCCAGTGAAAATTCCAGAAAACCTAAGTGGCACATGTATTTTAGACAAACTGACCTGGTAGGCTTAATTTTACTTGATTAACAAATAGTCCATTTTTCTAGAGGAAAATGTAACATGAATATTGTTCTCTATCATCACAGTGAAGTACCCTACCTAAAACTGGAGCAAATTCGGACATTCAGTTTTTTCAGAGCTTAATCCTTTTACCAAACTGCTAACAATCCGAAGGCTGAAGATTGGGTTTCCATGATGTGAGCCGGCATGAGGACTTACAAGGAAGAATAAATGTCAAAAGACAATTATGAACGATTTTGTGCATCTGAAAGATGGATGTTCCCCCCCACAACACATGCAAATGCCCTCGAAAAAACAAACCCTAACCACCCAAAACAAAAACACACCTTGACTGTAGAAGGGTGTTTGTTTTGATGGTTGTGATTTTACCTAGAGATCTGAAGCAGTGGGAGAACACTGTGTTATATGCTAGCAAAGGATGAAGTTGGCCCTGCCCTATAGATGGGTTACTTTTGTGGAGCAGGAATATACAGGCTGTACAAGCCCATGCATACTCTGGCAACATGGGATTGATGGCTCTTGTATTGCAAAATTAAAATCAGTTTGATATTGTGTTTAAGTAGAGCTATAATATGCATAAGAATCATTTTTAATTTTTTTTTTAAAGAAACACTGACAAGGAAACATCAAGGAAAGACAGCTGACTAAAAGGAGAACTAAGGACCCGATACATGAGAACAGCTGAGCAGCGTGCTCTTGCCACAGATTTTCCAAAATGGTAGATTTTTTTTTTTTAACAATTAGGTACAAATACACACCCTGTTACCTAACACTTGCTTCAAGCATAGTTTGTAAAATATTTTTCTTCATTTCTGGAGTGGTGTGCCATAAAGAGTTTTTCTTACCACGATATCCTTTGCCAAATTTGATGGGGTATTTTGCCACTGAAGTCCTTTAGCCTAAGCTGGAATATAATGTTAGTGAGGAAAAACATCTGTTGCAGTGAAACCACGCTGCGGCTGAGCCTAAGAATGACAAACACTTGAATGGAAATGTGGGATTTTTCTAGGTGATATAGAAATGTTAGTGTCAGTACTCAGTAGTATAAAACTACATGAGCGTTTTCCCCTGCAGTGCTGTTCTGCTTCAATCTTCAAGGTTATTTCTTTTTCTGATTGTTCGATAGAAATCTCTTTAATCTTCAGTCAATGTTCTTACCAGAGTAACTTTCTGACTCCGTTGCAGGGCAGTAGTTGTAGCTGTACATGGGAGGGAAATGTGTTTAGAGGCATATGACTTGAGACATTGGTGGAACTCAGCCTGTGTCACCCCAAAGCTACACATTTCAGCTTTATAAAGTAGGACAACCACTGAAGCTCAACAAGACTTTTACAATTCAAATTTTTGCCTGTCCAGCTTGTTTGTCTCTGGAAGTTATGCTTAAATTCACAGAGGAAATTATTCAGAAGAAAAGCTGAATTTTGTTTCTATAAAAAATAAAGGTAATGCATATTTAGATAAGCATCCATTGCATGTTATGGGGAAGCAGAAGTGGCAGTAGTAGTGAGTAGTGTGACCTGTGCTTCAAATGAAATCAAGATTATCTGAGTCTTGGGTCAGATATCAGCCCAGCACCAAATGCATTGTACTTCATCTATATTCTCTTGTTGCCAGATGAGACCCAGATGTGCTAAGATGCATCGTAGCAATACTGTGAGTGAGGTACACTCTGCTTTCAGGAAACGGCTTCTGCTATGAATATCTGTAAAGCTGCTTGGTGCTGCTTCAGTTCCACAAGTCAGCAGTACAATGAGAGCCCAGCCCACCTTTGAAAGAAGCATGAAGTGAGTTGTGCCCCAATGAGATCCTATTGCTTGCTGAAATAGCTGCTCTGCTACGCTTTCTTGTGCCTCGTATCAGCACGTCATGTAGTCATTCAAACAGCTATCTTCTGTTTCTCTGGAGAGCTAGCTAGCTAAATACCTATTAAAATCTAGCTCTAAAAGGTCCTTGAAACGTGTCAGTGGTGCAGAACTTTTATTACAGCTCTGTCAATAAAAATTGCCTTTGTTTTCAATGAAACTTCATATGAGTAAGGTGCTGTTCCACTGGGTTAAAAGGTGGTTCAGGTGGCCATGCTGGACCTAGGGCAAATGTGCATGGTTGGTGCTGAAGTTTGAAGACAAAACAGGAGCCTAAAAATATGCAACTGGAAGTAAAAATGTGGAAAGAAACAAAAGCTCATGAAATCACTATTACCTTATTAAAACTACTTGAAAGAAGTGCAACACGCTGGAGAAACATTTGCCTGAATGTGATGGTAAATGTGGCTGTTGTTGCTGCTTGGGTAATTTGGTTTTTAAAGGATTCTCTTCATACAATTTCCTTCAGTGATGCTGTGAAGAAGACAGCAGGATGGCAGAGGAAGCCATGGAGCAAAAGAACAATATCACAGCCCCATCACACAGATTCCCTGCAATAAACTTAAACGAATTGCTGCAGCAGCAGGAATAGAGACAACAGCAGAAGTAATGCAGTAGAAGCGCCATATGAAGGGGCATAAGCAGAGCTCCTTGCAGGTATCTTGTTCGCTTGGAACGGACACCATCCCCAAGCACCAGCGTACTGGAGAACGGATGTACTTTTGGAAATAGTAGCAAATTAACAAATGCTTTCTTTTTTTTTTTTTTGAGGTGCACCTAGCTGAGCAGAATATTTCTATGACAATGGCAGTAAGTGTAAAAGGCTTAATAGTGACTGTAGCAGAGGGCTCTCTGGGTTATGATAGTGCAGCTGTTTTCTCTCTTAAGCTCTTAAAGAGCTCTAGGCTGGAGGCTGGCAGCACACCAACAAGATCTTATCAGTCTGGTGCTATGGTTATCCATGGCTCAGAAGCACTGGCTATGTAATACGTTATATGCTTGCTTAGAGAGAAAATCATGGTTGTTAATTACCGTTATCAATTAATTTATTATCACAGTGTAGCTTGACAACACTAGTATTCTGCTATAATCCAAAACATAAGAGACAAGATGTCTCATTACTGGTTTGCTGCCTTGAAATTCAGCTCTGTTATATTTTGCTTTCCCCTGTTACCACATGCATACCAAGAACATTTTCCTTGATGTTGTTTCTGGTCCCTATGTTACGGATTTGGTCATTAGTAAACACCCTATGCACTGTTATTTTATGCATTCATTTATTTAACTTACTTTGGAAAACTGACAGTTCACATTATGATTTTTCGTATCGTTCCTGAAATCAAAGTGGAACATTGGAGAGACTTCAGATTGACCATCAAGGAAGAGATAAATCCAGCTCTGCATAGATAGTCAATATCACTACTCCTTGTTACATTTTTTCAGTATGCCTTCTGATTACTTCAGCTTTATCAACAGCAAAAAATGCAGCAAATGTGCAAAACATGATTATATCATCCCCTGTCTGCATCACTTTTTCCCTTCATCTTGTCAGAGTCTGGAGAGTTTCTCATGCTGAAGTGTCTTCACTTTGTTCAGTAAATCACTGGACACCATTTGATTGCTTGCCCTAGATCTCCACTGACAACTTGCTCACCTCTACATACCGCTTTGTTGTAGACACAACGTTAATCAAGGTGAATCTTTCTTAATGATCTCAAGTCTTTGTATCAAGTCCGACAGTGTCACCTGTATGTTGCTTAGGTTTGATAAAAGCAGTCAGGTGAGCATAACTTCAGCTTGATCTGTGTCAAGATGCCACTTAGTTAGCAGGTAGCATCGCTTCCAGATTTCCCATTCCTGCAAACAACTCTGCCTTTACTCTGATGCGGTTTGTAGTGAGAAGGATGAAATTCCTGAGGCACCATTAGGAACTGATACATGCACCAGCTAGTCCTAGGACTGGTCACACTTGGCATGGAATATCTATATTGGGAGTTACCTGATTTGAGAAGAAGCAAACATGCTAGGAGAGCTATTTCTCAGATGAGGGAGAGCCTCATCTCTGGGTGCTGCTGTGGCACTGACAAACTAAGTTAGCTTGTAGAAACTGAGGATGTGGTTCATACTGTAAGAAAACAAGCAAGAAAAGATCAAACTCAAAATCTACCAAGACATTACTGGGAGCTATCACTCATGAAAGGTAACAAGAGCCCTTCTTTGAATTCCTCTTGGGCTATGGGTTAGGATATGTCTATTCCCTTTTGTTCTGGCTAGCAGTAATTTTACCCTCAAAAACTGGATATAACTTTTTATTAATCACAGAAGTAATCAGAAATATAGTTTGTTGAAGTAATTTCACACCTGAGCAAATCCAGCTGCATCATCACAGGATTTGAGCCCACAAAACAATGCATGTAAACTCTAAATATGAAAGGATTAAGATGTAGCGATGTATTCTTACTGAGGGCAGTTATGAAGATAAACTGAATTAGTTTAAAACATATGAAAAAAATGAACTGCAGAAAATTCTATGAAAATTACCTTTAAAGAAAAAGGAGAACCTAGCAACGACTTCCGCAGATTTTAAGAACTGAAATGTCTTCTCACTACCCAAACTAAAAGAAAACTGGCTGAGGATGAAATTTTGTTCTTCTAGTTGAAGATAAACCTGATGATTTCAGTGGAGCTGCTCATGTGGCAAAGTGAGCTTATTTTTACAAAAAGCAGATTTTCTCCAGCCTCTTCATTCACTTTACATTATGCATGTGTAAAAATCCTTCATACTGGTCTAGACTTTATTTAGTGTTGTCAGAAGTTCCATTGATAGGCAGATATCCTATCATATAGTTAATTAGCATAGAAAAATAGGAAATACGGGCATAGGCCAGGTGTCATTCACTGGATTTTTTTAAAATGTCTTGAACGATTGGAGACAAGGATGGAGAAAGGATAACAAGCCTAGATCAGAATTTCCAGGAAGATTTAAAGCCAAATATGCTAAGAGAAAATCTGTGTTCTAATGTTTTTGTGCCTGGTGGTACTTTGGTGTAAATTTAAACCTGTTCTTAAAAGTAGAAATCTGAGGGATAGCCAGTACCCTGCTGTATGCCCATTTGCAGGGGGAAAGGCGAGAGGATTCAGAGAAGTGAGTTAGATTATAACAACGAGATAAATGAAGTTAAGAGTTTGGTGGTGGGAGTCATGTAACCATGGTGATGAAACCACTTCCAGACACCAGAGTCCGGGGGACCGGATGGATGCTGTTTTTCAGCCCCCCAGCTGAGGAAAAAAGCAGCTTATGAAGAAAAAAGCATTCATTTTTCAAAAGTATTTTTACTGAGAAATAGTCAACTGATTGAAATATATTTAATGTTGTGTGTGTAGGTGCAGCATCTGAAATCCAGCACAGGAGGCATGATTTTGGCAACAGCAAAGCAACAGATGCTTGTGCCAACCAAGTGGTGTAGCAGATTTCTCTTTCGCTACCTAGGTCAGCTGTTTCCCACTGAAATTAAAGTTTAAATGGAATGTTAAGATATCAGGAGAATATGAAAAAAACATATATAGTTGAGGTATGATCTTGGCTTCTTTTACATTGATATTTTCACTGTATTCAGCATCTGTTAAAATTATGCCTAATTATAAACTTGTGAACAATAACTTTATTACAGCTGCTATATATAATTGTGCTAAATCAGAACTATATACATCTTTTTTCCATTTGTACATATATTTAGATGAACTTTCTAAGGACAGTGCAATGTTATTCAGTCTGTTTTCAACTCCAAAAGCAAATAACTGCAATTTAGGAAGAAATAAAGGGAGGAGGAAGGAAAACTAATTTTGAAAAAACATTATCTCCTCTGATACCTTGGAAATACTTCTTGCAATGTGTTAAGGCTAATAGAACTGTCACAGGTTTCTGTGTAGTGCCCTTCATGAGAACATCCAAGTGGAAGAATTGAAAAGCTTGTATGAATATAAATCGGCATGTCCATGTGACTGTACTGGTTTTTGCTATGTGAAGTGGCGGCTTAGACTTCAGATGATGGAATCATGTTTATTTTGGTGATGGTTTCCTTTTGATTTTCTTTTGTCCTACTTCCTTGTTATTCATTGCTGGAGCAGTGCTTTGTGGGAAGAGTTGGAGCTGGAAACTCTTCTGCAATATCTGCTTGTCTGTGTGCATTTGGGAACAAGAAAGATGATGGGCAAAACAGGATTTTCTCTCTAGTTCATAGGTGGAAGGGTGGAAAGGAGAGGTTGAGAGGAAATCTAGTCATCTCAGCTTTAATATATTAGGATCTTGCTGATGGCGAGTTTCTTTGAGACTGTGTTGTTTTTTTTGCTATTAAGGTTTGGATTGCAGCAGTGTCCCAGGGCTTCGTGTTTTCTCATGCCAAACAAGCGACATGCTTTTTCAGTCCCTTCTAGTTCCTGGAACAGGTATGTGTAGAGGCAATGCTGCAGCTGTAACAGGCCTCTTATAGATAATGGCAATCCTGGAAAATTTGTGTATAAAGCAAAATAAAGGGCAATATGAACAACATGACAAGCAAACATAAGCAACAAACAATAGAACACAGAAATTTAACTGCAGTGTCAAGTATATGCATGTGTTGCAACTAATCTTTTAAAAGTACTGATTAGAAAACAAGAGTAAACTTTGTCTCAACATGGTGTTGAAGCATATCTTTACGGTGGCCTGCTACCACTGCACGGCTGCTGGGCGTGCTTCAGTGGTGGGCTGCCAGAGTGTCACCTGGCAGCTCTGCTACAGCTTTGCCACGCAGGGCCCTGGGGATCTGCCTTGGCCTCTCATCGGAAGTAGAGTCCTTGTCTTCTTCCCACTATATCTCCTGCCCAGATGGTTCTGACTTGAGGCTTAAGTCTTCTTTTCCTTGAAGAACATTGTTTTCTTTTTAGCCCAGTTTACAAAGGCAAGGAGGAACAGCTCCACACATTCACGCATCAGCCTGTTTACCCCCATCTTTACCTTTTAAACCCAATGAGCAATTTCTGAGAAATTTGACAGCAGGGAGAAGATCTCAGCTGAATAAGCATCTCCACAGCCACCGAGGCAGAGTACAGAGCCATTATGGCTGTTTCTCATGTGAGAAGCGCTGCAGCATGAGCTCAGCTACACAAGCTTTTAACTGATCACAGAAAGTTTGTGTTCGTTACAGCTGTGTAACAGAAAGGAACAGAAGCTCCTAGGAGGTGTAGCTGGTTAAGAACTTTGCAGACTGACAGAACAAAAAGGGAGCAGGAATGATTTGACTTGGCAGAGAAGGCAGTTGGTACAAGTCGTAAAGCCCTGCAATGTATACTTTGCTGAACTGGAACGTGTTTTGATTAGTGTGTTTAGACACTGGCTATTAAGTGTTTAGATACAGTATCTGTCAGGCTGAACTGTTTTGAAACCAAGGCTATTTAAGAGCTATTTTTTAGGTCGTTGTGACATTAATGGTATGGTAAGTGTGTGGCTAGGCATAGCAGCAAACTGCTTTCACTTGGGAAAATACATCACATGTGGTCAATGCGTAGAGAAGTGTGTCTTGATCTGAGTTACAAAACATGTGCTTGAGGAACAGTCCTGTGTAGATGTCCCTAAAATAATACCTTCACTATTTGTCATTTGTTTTGTATTTGGAAGCTGTAACTCAGAAAGAGATAAAGTGCTGCCAAAGTTCTGCCTTGGAAAGTGTTTCTTTTGAGGGACTGTAGTAATGTAAGCAGGAAAGAACTTTCTCTCTTAAATCCTGCTAAAATAAACATCTGGCTTTTTGTAATAATTTTAATACATCCCATCAGACTTGAGCCTAACAATGTTAATTGAATCTTGCCTAATCTAACTCAGCAGCTTGCCCTGTCTCGAGAAAAGTGTCAACTGGAAATCACAGTCAGTCACTGAAAAAAGTTCTTAGGAACACAGGTCTTGCTCATACACTGTTCAGAAATCTGTTTAGTCTGTAGGAAGGTTAATGTTCAGGAGCCTTCCCAGTTTAGGAAAATACACACAATATCAATATTTATATATTCTTAAATCAACAACAGTGCATCCTGAAGGGGTGTGCACTGTCACTTTCATATGGAGTACCTTCAGTAATATGCCACTTAAAATGAGTATAAACAGTTCATAATACACTATTTCTGAATCTTGTTGCAGGCTTGAGCATTACACTTCATTTACTACAACAGTTCTCACAGCTGTAAAATATTGTAGTGTGCATTATCTGCACATCAACAATGTCATTATTAATTAGGTACAATCAAATCTTCTATGATTCTATGAAACCTCTCCAGAATCACTTACAAAGAGCAATTTTAAATTGTCCCTTTAAAAAGCTTTAATATCAAAGGCCAGATTGCTTTCTTCCTTGACTCAATATCCACTCATTTTCAGGTACAATCTGACCTGTTAGCAAACCTTATTTTAAAATATAACCACAAGAACTGATACAAAAAGCTTTTTCTATTCTTAGCACAAATATAGTTTCATAAGTCAAAGCTACCAGACATTTCTGATTATTCTTAAGAGAACGTTACTGAAATATATTCACTGCTTAGTTTCTGCAACCCATTCTGTCATACAAATTTTCATCAGTGTATGTATTAAGTCCAAAAGTCTTCCTAAGCAAGACAGCTCCCAAATGCAGAGCAAACCTTGTAGGAATGTAAACTTTTCCCTTCCATTAATTAACAGCTTTTATCATTAATCGTGACACTGTGTACACACTTTAAAAAAAAATTTTAAAAATCCTTTGAATAATAATTTCTTGCAACAGAGAGAGATGTGTAGCAAGCAGTGAGGAGCTGCACTTCAGGACAGTGTTCTGTCGGGTGTGCCAGGACATCTGCAGGATGGGCTTTCCTGGGGAGGGCTGGGGGTGAGGTGAGCAGCCTTACAGCTCCAGAATATAATTTTGTTCTTTTGGATTAGATAAAAGATGGTGACACCCTTACAACATGACTTTCTGGTTTGTGTAAGAGGGAAGAAATGTAGCAAGGAAAATCCTCTAACAAATTGATATTGATCCTTTAAATTCTGAATCCATGTTCATGTATGATCACCTAGAAAATAACCAGGGGGAATCAAACCAACAAAAACACTGATCATCTGTCTCTTTTAAGGAGATACTGGGTTTATTTCAGAATTGATCTCCAGGTGAGGCACTGAGCATGCTGAATGACAGCTGTTAAATGCTAGATGGATAATGTTAAATGACAGGTGGGTAATCAGTAGGAAGAGCCTAGGTCCGTATACCAACACTGATACCAACCTGAAACTGTGCCTGGGGTCCTGCATAAAAGCAACTAGATATTCCAGCAACTTGAGCAGTCTCTTGACTCAGCATAAGATGATGTTTTAATTAAGCAATTTTTAAAGCCTAGACACAAATTCAGATGTGTAAATCCAGGCACTCAGCTTTGAAATAAACCCAGAACTGAAACCAAACACACAACTTTCAGACCTGTATGTAGTTGTATGATATGAAACCATGAGAGGAGAAAAAATCCTGTTTTCAGAAGTGTAGCTACATCTGAGACTAAGTTTTCTATGTAAGTTTATATTTATAGAGTCTCTCACAGTACTTAATATCACAAGTTTGACTGAAGAGTGGGAGATGTATGGGAAATGTCTGCCTACTATAAAAGAGGGCATGGGACGAAGGTGGCAGTGGGAAGAGGTCAATATGTGGTTGCTGTACACTTTTGGAATGGAGTCCACATGCCTGTCACCCCTCTAGGGTAGGAGCAGCAGGTTCCTGTCCCTCTGGTTTGGGGCTTTGTTTGCAGGGGAATGGGCGTACTCTACGTGAAGGCTGTGAGCTGTCCCTGTGGGATGGCTCTGTGTGAAACATGCAGTCACTTATCCCTCTGGAATGGGATGACGGGGTCCCTCACGCCCCTCAAGCCCCGTAAAGGGGGTAATAATTTCCAGGGACAGCTCTGTCCCACAGTCCATCTGTGAAATGGCTGTTACATGACGACACTTGGGGCTACTGCCAGAGGCAGCCTGTGTGGGAGCAGCCCCAGGCCTCTCCTCCATAGAGAGCTCCGGGCTGCTGCTCTCCCCCTGCGGGCTCACAGCGTGGGGCACGGGCTGCACCCAGGCCGTGACGGCAGCAGGCGGCACTGAGGCGGCCGCTCCCTCCTTCTGGCAGGTGGTGTCCTGGTGGTAGGAAACCAGCTCGTTGCTGAGGTTGACCCTCTCCACCGCTGCCCTGGGGGTGCCACAGCAGGAGCCCCGGCAGCCCAGTAGGTTGCTGAAAGCCCGCCGGAAGTCTGCGTTGAAGGCATAGATCACCGGGTTCACTGAGGAGTTGGCCCAGCCAAACCACACGAAGACGTTGAAGGTGGTTTGGCTGACGCAGGGTGGCTGCCCATCGCGGTCACTCTGCGGCTGGCAGAAGGGCAGCAGGCAGTTGAGCAGGAAGAAGGGCAGCCAGCAGCAAACGAAGACGCCCATTATGATCGAGAGGGTCTGCAGCACCTTGGTCTCCTTGCGCAGGGAGCTCCGCAGGGCAGAGGCGGGCTCCTTGCCAGGTGCAGGCCACTGCCCGCCTGCCCGCTCCAGGGTGGAGATGCGGCGGATCTGGGCCTGGGCGATGCGGTAGATCCTGGTGTAGGTGATGATCATGATGGCCACGGGGATGTAGAAGCTGATGAGGGAGGAGGTGATGGCGTAAGTGCGGTTCAGGCTGACGTTGCAGCGTGGTGCCCCAGGCAGCCAGGAGCTGGGGTGCCTGTCCTTGGCTTTGTGCCAGTGCAGCTGCACAGGGACGAAGGAGATGAGGACAGAGAGAGCCCAGGCCACAGCTATCATGGCGCAGGCGAGGCGCTGTGTCATCCGGCGCTCATAGCGGAAGGGGCTGGCGATGGCCCAGTACCGGTCCAGGCTGATGATGCAGAGGTGGAGGATGGAGGCGGTGGAGCACATGATGTCAAAGGCCACCCAGGTGTCACAAAAGCGGCTGCCAAAGGGCCAGGAGCCACCAGCCACCTCGGTGACTGCCTTCCAGGGCATTACCAGGACAGCCACGCAGAGGTCTGAGACGGCCAGCGACAGCACGAACCAGTTGGTGACCTTGGTGCGCAGGTGGCGGAAGCGCAGGACGGCCAGGCACACCAGCGCGTTGCCTGCCAGCGTGCCCAGAACCAGGGCACCCAGCAGGCAGCCCGTNGCGCTGCCCTCCGCCGGCGGCCGCGGGGCGGAGGCACCGGATCGCTGCTGGGCGTCGTCTCGGCGTGCGGTGGCCGCGGAGGTCCCGCGGCGGGACCCGGAGGCTGCTTCGGGCCGGGGGAGAGCGGCGGAGGGGCAGCGCCCGTCGGAGCGGCGCGGGGAGGCTTCGCGGGGCTCGGCGTGCTCCTGCGTGAGAGCCGGGGACGGGGTCTGGCACTGCCCAGGTGTCGTCTGTTGGAGACAGCGATGAAATGTCTGCTTTCCTAACGAGGGGGTAGCGCCTGGCATCTGCCCACACTGCGAGCGCTTCCAAATCTGGATAGAGGCGGTGGAAGCTGCCTTTTACCGTAAGAGTATTTTGCTGTTTGCACCTTTTTTCCTTTTTAATTGAAACCTGCATAAAGAAACCCATACTGCAGAAACCTCAGATCTCTGCAGTTTGGGACTGTTGAATTTCGGCAGAACGTTGTTGGAGCGTTTCCTCAGAAATGAGCACCCGAACACTGCGTGTCGTGATTTCACCCAAAAGTGTTTTGTGATGCATTTCAACATTTCCTTTTGCTTTTAGAATTACGTACGTGTTGTTTTATAAATGTGTCTTGCATACATTTACAGCCTACTTTAGAGAAGGTATCCTAATGCAGATGGGGCATCATCCTTTATTTTTGAAGAATTTATGGTAATCTTGTTGTGAAAAAGAAACCCGTGTTGGAATGTGACTAGAAAAGATCAGCTCCTGTAATTACTTAACTCGTTAAACAGGTACCTCTTTCTAGATGAGGTCTTTATTTAAATTTCTTACTTGCCTCCAACTACTACTTCACCCACGAATGTCAATATAAATAATTTCCAAGCCAGGAAGCATCTGATTTCCATCGTACTGCTAATTCCTTGTCATTAAAACAGAGACTGGAACATTGAAAACAAGTTTTGAATAGTAAAGCTGGCAGCTTATCCTGCAAAAATCAGCATGTTTGATATTAGCTAGCTGGGTTGTGTCACTTGGTAGCAGATTGTTAACATTTGGTGGTGGTTTTTAAGATCCAAGCTGCTTTGTGCCTCGGAGCCTTCCTAGCACAGCGCCTGTGCTGTTCTTGCTGTGTCACTGAGAACTGGAATGCGTTCCTTGTTAAAGTGTTTGTCTGTAAGACAAACTCGTGATTTAAACAATTTATCTAGAATCTTCTCTGATAAAACATATACTTTGTTAAAGTAATAGTTGCTGTCCAAATAACATAGGCTGTAAGACTCCAGCAGGCTGCACACCTTGGCTTATTTGGAACCATCTCTACTTCCATGTACATGGAATTTACCAATATCTGCAAGCCGTAGTAGGTCTTTGATTTTCATTCCAATGCTAAGAACTATTTGTTTGTAAGAATTATCTACACAGTTGCTAATTTTACTCAATACATTTACTCCCATTTAACAATTAGTAAAATGATCCTGAAGAACAGAATATTTCTGTAAAGAATTGTAATGGGACAGTAGGTGGAATTTATGCAGAACCATACTGAAAAGGAAGGAGGGATGCTTTTGTGTACTCAGCAGGCAGTGGTGCTACAGGGCTCTGTAGCAGAGGTAGGCAGCATTCCAGAAACAGCTGTTTGCAGTGTCGGTGTATCTCTAGTTTAGCATTCATTAAAAAGGGAAGTGAATGTGCTCATACTGTTTTGTGTGCATAAATTTTTATAAGTGCCCTACGCCAAAATTTTGAGGCTGCTGGCTGAAGTCAAATCTAACTGAGAAGTGGAGCTCTAAAAAAATGTTTTTCTACAGTCGTAATTAAAGTAGGAATCTAGGTAGAAGTGAGAACCCCTACTAATTCTTATTGGTAGATGTCTGCAGTGTGGACACAACTCTTGTTAAGCACAGGTGAGTCCACAAAAAGGGAGACATTATCAGTGCCCTGATCCTGGAGAAAAAATCGACAGACACATTCATCTTCCTAGATACCAGGATGCAAGATGCAAATGCTTAAGATACCGTACAGTGAGTCAGTGGCAACGACAGGAATAGAAACACTGCCCTCCTCACATTCCTATATTGGGCATAGTGAAGAGTAAGCTCATCACAGACGGAGGAAAGAGACAGGGAAAAACACAACGCTGTGTGAAAATCGGTGTGTGCAGTGAGCTGAAAATGTTGCAGACTTTGTTTTTAAGGCATATAGATGTTTTATGCATTAAGCTTATACAGGATAGAATAGGAAGGGTCAGAGAAAAATAATGTAGAAGATACTAATAGACTGGATAGAACAGTCACTTGTGATTCCAGAATATTTGCAAGCTCGTTCTTTCTTGCAGAAGTAAACCTACCCAGAGAATATATGTAAAACATATTGCAATGTATATGAATGTATGCAATTCCTTCATATGGTACATTTTTAAAATGCAGTCATTGTACTGAAAAGCTGTCTGTCTCCAAGAACAATGCAGAAAGTCTGGCCAGCGAGACCTTTGTAAGAAAACAGAACCAGTTTCCTTCTCCCTGCCCTTCCCTTCTGCATCTCTTACTTCTCCCTTGTAAAGCTGTCTCATCCAGGACTCAGTGCTCACATATTTATAGCACATATGATGATTAAGAGGAGATCTGATTCAGAACTTAAAATCAAGCTTTTGACAGCATACTGTTGTTGCATTCAGAGCTCAACCCTCTGTGTAAGTCCCTAATGCACTAGCTGGTGGGACAACTGCAACAGGTCAAAGCTCAGTGACCAGGCAGGCCACGACATTCCAGCCCAAGAGGGTGGCTCGTGGGTGGGCACGCAGCCCTCGCGTGCCATGCCACCATGCTCCTGCCTGCTGCCGTCAGCGGTGGGGCTGAGCTGGTGGGCACGCAGCCCTGGGAGATCTGAAAGGCAATGACTGTGCACCGCAGGCCATGTTCATCCACTGCCAGTCATTACTGCTTTGTCAAATGAATTTAATGCCCACAGTGGTCAGCTAGCTGGTTCATTTATTTCTGATACTTTCTTCCAATGAGGGAGCACTTCTATAACCAACTTTACGAGGTAATATCATATAGTGGCATGTGATCACACTGTATGAAGATGTATTGAAGTGTTGGTAGAATGATGCTCCGAAAAAGTGGTCTTCCTTGCAGTCTGAAAGAATGATGGTACTTGAATTACACTAAACTGGGTATTATGATCACCTTTACAGCTACTGCTTGTGTCTGATTTTAAATGCATCAGAAGAAAATGTCATGTAGTACTGAAGGCGAACACATAACATCTGAAACAAATATGGTTATCTATCTATCCACCTATTCATTTTGCTCTGTACAGCTAAAGAATATGTCTAGTTTTGCACATGCCTGTACTTAAATATGTGCATGTGTATTATCATCTTTAGGTATTTTATTCTTGCTTTCAGTGCTACGTGAATTTTATGAACTTGATCATGGTGTGAGAATGCTAATCTATTTGTTTAGCAAATCCAACATTTACTGTAAAAATTAAATAACATTTTTATTACAGAGATATGGATTATCTGCATGATAGAATTGGAATTCACTGAATAATTCATTGTTTCAGAAACCGTCTAGACAAGTTGAAGAAAGATAACTAAATCAGCAGCTAAGTATCAAGAGCACGCTTAGTCTGCTCAGGCTTAATAGAAATGGTTTGAAGTTGTGATGTCCAGTACAAAGTCCACAGTGGCTCTTCACATCATTTGAATATGACTGTTAAAGTGATTTCACTGAGAGCTGTTTAATAATCAGCTCTTGAATTCAAAATATCTTTAAAGTTAGATAAGGGACAATAGAAGTGGTGTAACGACCAACTAAATTACTTTTCTGGGAAAGGTGCCTGGCTTCTCTCCTAGCTATATAGGCCAGAGACATCAAATTCACTTTTTGGAAAGGCCCTCCTCGCATCACCATATGACAGCTCATGAAAACCAGTCTGTGGTGAAGCTGTGATGCTCTCATATGATCTAATGTGGAAAACAGCCCTGGTTCACAACTGGGATTTCCTGGGTAAGGCTGTTAGAACAACAAGCAGGAGAACAACAGTTCCAGGCAGGTTGTTCTTCCACAACATTTGCTGGTATCACAGTGCAATGGGTACTCAGCAGTCACACATGTGGACCACTGAGCAATTAAGCAGGCATCCTTGAGAGGTAAGGGGAAGTTTCTTAATATTTTTAGTAATCTTTTTTGAAGGGATAATATTTAAAGGAGTTTCTGTGTACAAGAAAAAGCACCATCACTTCTTCTTTACTGCTATTTTCACAAAATTAGAACAGTGTTATATACCAGCTGAGCCAAAGGTAGTGTTTGTTTGCAGAAGATCAGATCCTTCCATACCAGAACTGTTAAGGTGTGTTACTGTGTTGTGGCTGACGAATTCTCTACATGCAGTCTCTGCCTTGTCTGTGTACCTGTTTTATGTCATCTAAACAGAGTGGTTCTGTGTTCTAGTGACTGGATCATTCAGGCTTTGTCTATGGTGAGCTGTGGGTGTGCAGTGCAGCACGCCCCAACATCTTCACCCAGATCAGGAGCTTTGTAAGAGCCCAACCTGGCTCCCTTTCGGCTCTTGCCCCGAGTTTCCTTCCCACGAATGCCTGCATGCCCAGGAGAGCGATCAAGTCAGCACATGCTGGAGTCTCTGCAGCTGGGTCAGGACATTTCTAGGAAGTATACACAAGAATATCTGGAGCTAAATGTTCTGATGTATTCAGTTTCCTCAGTGTAGAGATCACACATACTAGTAGGGGCATGGCATGGGCTTCTAGCTGATAGCGAGGCATTTGGCTGAGACTCTAGTGAGCTGTCCTTTTTCATCCAGATATCTTGTGTAAATCCCTCTTTGGGAATGCCTGGAGACATCATTGTAGAGTATTAATTTAAATGCAGGTGCAATATTTTTACACTCCGGCTCTGACACAAAACTTACCTTTTTTTGCTAACAGTACCTCCTGGTATTCAGAGGTTCACCTCTGTTTGAATGTCTGTTATTTCCTTAAGCAATAGCTAGTGCTGATATAAAGATTCTGCCTCTTTCACTGTTCCCTTATTTGAGCAATTTTATTAATTTTGTCATTTTATGGAAGTCTACCATTTCACATATAATTAGTGTAATTAGCACATGACTACTGTAAATAATGATACCATTAATAACAAGAGTACAAAGGATATTTAAATGATAAACTTTTAAAAATAATAGGTAGATTTAAAAATCTTCTTAAAACCATGAAAATTAATACGTGAGGAGGCTGAAGCAGCGTAGGAGGCCTAATCAGCTATCACTTCACTTGTAGATTTAATGTGAACAGCATGAAAGAAAACAACTAATTCAAAGGGCTTGCTTCTCAAAGGAACGTTTCATACCTGCATTTAACCTGAGCTATCTTGCTTCAATTGCTTCTATTTAATCTTTTCTGTTAGCAACAAATAGACAAAAAGAATTCTAATATTTCTGGTATTTTTCCTTCAAAAAAGGTCATAACTGCAGAATAAATTCTTACTGTGATTGAACAAATTAGTTCAGCATTGTGCCAAGAAACAAGTGAACACTTATTACTAAATAGAAAAATCATGTTCGTGTTCCAAAACAGATAATGCTAAAATAATTTGTTTTATTTCGCAGGGTGAGGCTTAGCTTTAAGTTAAAATCCATCCTTTGGACATCCTGCATTATATGTTTTCCATAGGTCACCTTTGGTGATAGCACTGTTCTGACCTGCTTCAGTAATTCAGCCCATTCTCCAGTGAATTTCTGCACTGGTATCACATCAATAATGCTATCACAGTTTTCTCAAAACATTGTTCCTTTCATTACTCTTCAGAACTGGCATGAGTCTCTCAGGTTTTTTCCATCTGCTGCTCTCGGTGGCCCAGCTTTTATCAGCTCCTCGGCTCATCCCTCCCCAGCACAGCTGTGGTGAGCTGCCCTCACCAAGAAGCTCAGACCAGGAGCTGGCTGCACTGCATCACCCCTGGCCTGCTGGTTCCAGCTTCCCTGGGAGGGCTGGCAGTGACTGAGCACTGGTATTTCCCACTCAGCACCTTCAAAGGCACCTTTTAGATAGGTGCTAATATTCCCCATTTAATAAAGAAGTTAACTCGGGCAGAGGTGAAAGGCCCAGTGTAACAGTTATGATCCAAAAACCAGAAGCTTTGATGGCCCAGCAGCCCTGGGACAGGGCTCCTGACTTCTCTGATCTTCAGCAGGGATAAAGCACTGCTGTAAGGCAGAGCAGCCCACAAGGCTGCCCCGAGTAGCGTTGGGTTGAGTCAACTGCTGACACAGCCCATAGTTTAGGAGGCAGAAAGATGGTTTTAATGCAATCTTTGCCCTCTTGCATCTGAACTCTGTCTTTAAGTTCCACAGCACAAAAGTCAGAAGGTGAATAAAACAACATCCGGCTGCTCGGAGACTTTACGGCAACAGGGGCCCTTTTTCAGAGAGGCAGGGCAGAGTAAAGAGCTTTTTCATTTTGCTTTGTAAATGGAAATGCAAAATACACCATATCGATATACCAGTCACTACCTTAGTTATTCTAACCAGTTATTCTAATCAGTGTTTAGTCTAGATTAAAGTAATCAAGATAATAACTGTGAAAAAGTCTGTAATGGTGTTACTTATTTCAAAGTGTTACATCCATACTTTTTAGGACACAAACATTTATTGACTGTCATTGCATTTATAAAACCAGCTTTAAAATTAAGAAATGCAATCTATCATATGATTCCAATAGAGGGCACACTCAGCACTTCACAGGATGACAAATTTCTGAAATCCACTTGTGCTAGCTGAGGTGGGAGAATTATTGCCAAATCATATTCAGATTCCTATAGGAATTGATCGTTTGTGTTCCACTTGTGACAAAAAGGTATATATTCCCTTGGCTGGGAATGTATCTCCTTGGTTTGATTCACAAGATGGAAATTTCAATTTTTCAGAAAATCAAGCGTTTTTCTTACTTTGTATTGTTCAGGTCCCCATGATGTGTAAATAGTTTTTGGACAGAAGATGCATGATATTTTCAGAGTGTAGACTGAAAATGGATTTTCTGTCTATGTGGGACAGTGCTCAGTATTAAGAAGCGCAATTCAATCTGTACTCAAAATGATTTGACTTTAAAGAATTTCAGACAGCCACAGCATTGCTTTTTGTTTTGTTCTACACTTGCTCATTTTAGAGATTTAGTGAAACAATGCTTGCCAGCAACCTGGAAGGCTTTCCATCACCCACCAGGTGTGCCACACAATAGCTGCTGAATTTTAGTGTTTCGCAAGGACCATTTCAATCTCTAGTCATGTTAAAAGTTTGCGTGCAGCCGCTGTTGGAACCATTTGGACTATGTGGTCAGGCAACCCAGAGATGATGTGTAATTGTTTCTGTCCTGAAGAGATGACCATGTCACTGCCAGCAGTAAAGCTTGGTGCTGGGTGACCTGAGTTTGAGGAGTAACAACAATTAGGCACATAATGTGCAAGAAAGACAGAAGTGATGCCAGAAGACAGATGAAAGCCTTTTGAAGGCTTCACAACCCTGCATTCATTCTTCTTTCTTTGAAGATCCCACATCCTTACAATCTATCCAGCTTGCGTTTTAGCAAGATCTTGGAGTTCCTCCTGAGTAATCATTTGACAGCACAAACTTTTTATTATCTAAGCTAGGTTATTATCCCACACTGGCAAGCAATGCCAAGCCGAACTTCCTGTAAGCTCATGGCTGTACTATAGCATTTAAAGTGACTGGGCGTTGTCTGAGGGCACTTGCAGACATGTGGATGCTTACAGACATGGGCACAACAAATCAGGCCCCACAGCCTACACTGGCTACCTCAGAAATTGGGTTAGATTCTAGTTCCTGTTCTTTATCTTCAAGGCTTCGAGACTTCAAGTTTGTAAAGACCAGATTAGACATTCACAGTAAAGACCATGGTTAATAACTACTTGGGAACTCTATGCTCATAGTTCATCCTGCAGGAGTCACTTGATTGCAGTGCTAGCACCCAGCAGTTCTAGCCACTTGGTACTCTGCCTCTATTCTCTAGCAGAAATAGAGCAAATTAGCGTTCAAATACAAAACAACCAAAAATCCTAATCTTGTAGTATGCACTTCTTTCCCTGTGGCAGAACATGAGAAGCATTAATTGCACTGGCTGCATCTGGATGGCACAACATCAGATGCTCCAGCTGGGGACCAGGTCCCTTTCAGCCCTTCTTTGGCTCTCCTTCTGTGCACACCCTTGCATGGAGAAGGTGACATGACATATGATTAGCTCTTGACGTCAAGTCAGGATGAGTTATAGTCCCGGAACTGAGAAGCAAGAAGCGTTCCTCTGTCGCACAGTTTGGACATAGCTGTTACCTAATGGCTGTACTTAGAGCCATCACTTAATGCAGTGCTGGACTGGGATACCATAGTGATGGATATAGCATAAAAACCTGCACAGAATAACTCAGCAACACAAGCTTTCAGTGTGGTCTGGAAAACAGCTCAGGATATGCGTAGGATGCAACACTGGATAACTAGGAGATGATATTTCTGCATAGTAAATATACGTCTCCTTTCTCTTTCCTCATTCCTATCCATCCTTGGTGCCAAATGTTGCATGTTGGTTTTTATAGATAGACAAACATTTCTTAGTAAATATACCAAACAAATAGCCTTAAGAAATAACACACTTCAAAAGTTTCTGCCCTTTTGCCTTGCCTGGGATTAGCCCCAGGCTTCGCCTGGCTGCAGCATTTCCTGAGGGCCTGCCTGCCAGCTTTGCACAGCTTAAACACAGAGCAGAAAATTGAACCTTACCCTTTCCAACCACTCCCTGTTACTCTGTTTGCCTAAGATAGGGAGAGAGCTGTTAAGGATAAACTTTTGTTTACTACTATTCAGGACTTGATTCAGCATTCACAAGCAGCACATTGTAAACTTGCTTCTAGCTATTCATGTCTGCATCGTCTGGCTTCATGTGCTGCAAAACCAACAGAACTGCTAGGGCTGTAAAGTAGTATGGCAAAAAATTAAGATATTTTCCAGTCATATCTGTTCTTCAGTCTGATTCATTGTGTTGCCACACAAACAGCTGAGATGGTGTAACAACAGGCAGGATCAAGAAGGTGAATGCATGACCAGGAGCTGGGGCAGAGTAAGTTGTTCACACCAACATTGCCACTGAGGAATTTTTCACTCTTTGTACCATTTGCTCCTATACACCCTGTGACAATTTCTTCAACTTTCCATGAAAAGTCTGAAGGCTTCTATGCTGGCTGAATCTCAAAAAAAATATAATAAAATTCAATTAAAAGATTTAATCTGCACATAGTTCTAAGCTCAGTTCTCACTGAGTTCAAGAAGAAAGATTGTTTCAAGCTCCATCTATTTTTCTTAGTGGACTTCTCTTGCCACTAAGTTTAGTGGATAGAATGTCAAGGTGCTCAGGACCTGATGCTCAGTCTCAGCAAACATTTTACAGCTATTCTGTACATGCATACATAGCAACTGTAGGTTCAGAGCAGCATAAAATCAAATCAGTTACATTCCTAAAAGGTTAATATGAACATAACTTGTGGAGAAAGGGCCCGTGTTTGAAGAATGCAAAGAGTCTTGTTCTCATAGCCCACAAAGTGTGATAAAACACAAAATTAAAGGAAAAGCAATCAAACAAACAAGCAAAAATCCGATATGACTGAGGAAAAACAAAATAATCTGAAAATCCATTTTCCTTCCTGCTTGTATTTTGTCATCCATGTAAGTGATTTTATTAGTATGAGTGATACAGCAAGTAAACAGAGCACAAGACTGAGATGGGAATTCGTGATAATGTTGTAACCACCATGGGGCAGGACTAACAGCTCTTTATCAACTACATATTAGCTTTAGAAAAGTAAATAAAAAACGTATGCAGCCCTCATTGCATGTGACATTGAATGTTGGCAGGAAAAGTGCAAAGTAGAGGCCATGCAGCTGAATGAGCTGTCACAAAAATACTTCTGCTGTAGTCTGTGCACCAGGATGAAACGCTGCCTGAAAGCAGGAAAGTGCTGAGACTGAGTATAAGTAATTCAAAATGGGTATAATTAGTGGATGAAACAAGTAAAGGAAGAGCTGCTGTTGGTCCCAAAATACCCCCAAAAGACTTAGATGGAGAAAAATGCTCAGACCTCTGCTTTGTTGCAGCAGCTCCCCAAAAACATACTTCTGCTAACCTATAGGGTTACTGCCTGAGTGAGTGAGAATCCCAGGCTGAGAAATGTGAGATCCTGTGTTGCCTGTTTACTCTCACCTCTTCCTTTTCTTCTGCTTTGTCTGTGTGTGCCCTCTCCCAGCTTTGGGTGGATCCTGAAGAGTGAATGTGAACAAAAAAAAAAAGAGAGAAAGCTCTCTGTGTCTCTGAATGCAGCTTGAGGTTTCTGTCACGTAGATGGAGAGAGCCTCTGGACTGGGTAAGTGTCTAATTGATTAGCTGGATAGGAAGCAGACAAGAAAAGCATTTTGGTTCCAAGCAGAAGCGTGTATATATATGTATTTGTTTCTCTTCTGTTCCATTCAGGATCAGGCTAATTACCTTTCTGGTTTGTATGGGGTAATAAACACTTCTACTTATTTTATCTTAACCTGATTTCAAGTAAGGGTGGTTTCTAGGTAACTAACCGTGTCCTTGTGGGTTTGGTGACATTTAAAACAGGAATACTGGGATATGTCAGCAGTCTATCTAGCTTCTCAGTATCTTGATGGTGGTACCCTGAGGGTAATAGACATAGGGATGTCATCTACACAGGGCAGTCTTGAAGTGGGTAACATGGAGGTTACATGCAAGGAGAGTCTTCCAGTGCCCGTTGATAGCTGGAAAGCCTTCTAGCCCATAGCAGGGCAATGGAAAATACAGTTCAACCCACTCCAGCGCTCAGGGAGGTTTTGACACTCTTTGAATCACTTAAGCATGCACTAGCAAAGCACCACAGACTGAATTGTCTAAGTACAAGTCTATAACATGTTTGAGTGTAATTTAATTCTGGGACTGCAGCACAACTGGGAGTGTTCTAAGGAGAAGCCTGCAGTGTGTGGGAGCCTGCCAAACAGTATCTCCCTGAATGTCTTAATTAATTGCTAGCTATAGTCTGTGATGAGATCTCGTCCAGAAGGCATTGTATTAAAAGTACAAACTGCTATTAGTACTGTGAAAGGATGTTCTTGCCAAGGCAGCATTTCCAAAGGAATGGGAGCCTCTGGAGTGAACTGCCAAAGAGCACAACTGTATTGCAAACAGAAGAACATCTGAGGTTTTGGGAGCCCATGGGTATGGTTCTTCTATATATTGATCTGAGGAAGCCATCCCATCTTTAATTACAGAGGTAATGAAACAGCACAGGGAAACCAACATGTACATATTGATTATGTGTGTAACTGATAAATGTCTATTTAATTTAACATCGTTTGGCACAAGAGGTGAACTGACATCTGATGCCTAGCTGTGTTGTTCTTTGAAAAGGAGAACATAGTGATGGTCATTGGCTTAGTTTTTGTACAGTTTGTTTCTCAATAAATATTTTCATATTTTCTCAATATTGCCAGTAGCATTGTGTGTTTTCCTGCAAGAACCATACACCAGAGCATGCAGAGTTCATAACCACACATTTTTAGCACTGCTCACAGTATACCTTGTTAGGAACATTTGCAAGATTGGATCCTTTGCCTATGTTTGCATCCTCCTTGAAAACAATTTCCTGGTTTGCATTATTGCAGGATATTCCTTATGCTTTAGACTTGGGAGTAAAAGATGGCCCGTATAATTCATAATTGAATGAAGCAAGTTGAATGAACGAATCAAAATGGAAAGCAGAATTAAAACTAGTGACCTAGAACTGTGTTAATTATATCAGAGATATGTGACATTTCCTAAGTGTTCAGACCTTTGAAAGGGCGCAGCGATAGACAGGGGCTATTCCTAACAAGGGTCTGTAGTGAAAGGTCAGCTGTCAAAAGCAGTCAAGGATGCAGACAGGTCTAGTTCTCTGCTGCCTGTGTATTTACCAGCCCCAGAGGCTGCCTCTCACAGGCATCAGGACTGGGTCACTGCAGCACTCCATAAATCTTTGGAACAAGGGGCAGGATTGCAGTTTGTGCCAACCCGAGTAAGGAGTATTGAGAAGCCTGGCTTGTTCCTTACATGATACTTTAATTGTAAACTCTTTGGAGCAAAGTCTACATGCATTACTTATTTGTACACTGCCTCACCCGGTGGGGACTTGCTTATATAGGACTTTTATCTGTGCTCTGTAACATAAAATAATTAAACCAGCAGTGATTGCTTCCTTTCTCTTTCAATGACTAAAAGTGAGAACAAACTAGCCAAGTTCCTCTTGCTTAGCTCCTGTCTTGTGTGCGTTCTCTTGCTGCCTCCCCACAAATGGCACAGCACTCAGAGCTAAGGTAGAAAAATGCTCTTTTCTTTTTGTCATCCAGAACACCCAGAGTATCTTCTTCACGGTTGAGATATTTTATAAATTGAGCCAAAGGCTTTGTTCCTGCAGAAGTAGTTCTTACCAAACGAAAAAGAGTTCAGCTTCACAACTATGTGATGTGACTCACTCACTCTTTACAGTTTTATTTGGTAAAGTTCCCCCTTCACAATGGTCACCTTAGAGAGCCAGGTGCACAAAGGATCTTGTAACATGCAAATTGCCCTAATCAGTTTGAGGACAATATTCAGCTGTTGATATAATAGATCAGTGGAAGCCAAGAATACAGCTTTTGTCTTCTAACTGCTAGGCTGTGCAAGCAGGTAACATCTCAGGATTGACAATTTCTGGAAAATATGGAACTTCATAATCCTCATTAGTTTCTAAATTCCAACCTACAGGACTGATTTAAAATATAAAATAATATTCTGGAAATCTGTTACAAAAAAAAATATCTGTCTGATTAGCAAGTCCTTGAGGTGGGAATCAATGCAAATCAGTGAACCAAGTGTGTGAAACCACTTGCTGTCCTTTGGAACCCTTAATGTAATTACCAACTATCCCAGTTGCACTGTCTGAAGTCAGAGCACCCTAAGCCCATCCTGTGTTACAATCTCAGTGCCAGGCTTCATCTTGTTTAGCTTGCTTAGCATCTTGTACTGTTTTGCAGGTTCTGCATTAAAGTCTTGGTCTTCATAGGCTTAAATCATAGCAGCCTACTCAAAAGAGGCCCTGCTATACAGCATCCCAGTTAAACAGTGAACACTGCTGAAAATACATACAACACACTCTGGATCTCTGAGTGTTTGCTCAAAATCTGCTCTAATCAAGGCAGCTCAGTTGTCCTGGTGCAGAATAAACTCTTGGATAATTCATACTTTACGGATTCACACTGCACCCACCCCTTCCTTACTTGTAAGGCATACGGTGCTGCTGTGTCTCCACCACAGCTCACTTTATATGACATTGCTCAGGGTAACAATGAATATACAGACGTTAAGTGAAATCACTGTTGGTTCTTTGTTACTGTGCATGAACTCTCCAGTTCAAGATGGGTACAACACCACTCAGACTTTTTTTAAATTATTATTACTTTTGAAGAGACAGTATTTATCCTGCCCATGGTTGTTGACTAAACTGCCCCTTGGTGCATCAGCACAACTACTTGATGCATCAGCTTAAAATATTACAGAAGAAATGCAAGGTGGATGGATGAGCTGCCTGCTCAGACCCCTGGCTCGAAAGAGGATCCACGGTATGTGCGGCACGAGTTGCACAGTCTGCGCAGAGAGCCTCTGAAGCACCCCCCATGTATGTACAGCCATCAGGCATGCTGAACAGACCCCGTGTGTTGCAGTGTAGAACAGAAAACCTACTACCTTAGTTACAGCAAGAAGTTTAATTAAGAAGCTTTAGTTAACCAAGAAGATTAATTAGTTCATCTTTGCTAATGGTTTGGTTTGACTGTAGCCTACAAAGTGTTCCCACAAGCAGTTCCGCTGGTGCATCCACAGGACAGGTAATCCTGGCAGCCCTCACTGGGCATTTTTCCAAGCAGCTGAGGCCGGTGGTCCTTCCTCTGGCACAGCTGTGGCTGGATGAAGCTGCATGCCTGCGATCAAGATAGGCACGGCAAAACAAAAAATCCAAATTGGGTCACTTTCTTCTCCAGCCTCTGATTCCAAGTATTTGCTGTCTACTCAAGGCAAAAGGGCTGAGATCAGGCTTACTTCTTTGAACCTCTGTTGCATGCCTGACCTCAGAAGTACAGCTACAAGGCAGCAAGAAAGGGAAAAAAACACCAGCCACCATTTTTTATTTCTTTCTTTGCTAAAGCCAAGCCCAGAAGACTTCATACTGCCAAGTCCTAACAGTAAGTCGTAACACAATGAAATGCACCAACTTTTTATCTTGGTGAAGATTCCTAGTTAAAATCCTTCTTGCTAAGATGCCCACAGGTAAGGAATGAAGCATTTAGAGGCTGCCTGTTCTGCCCCAGCTGCACCTGGCGGGTGAGGCCTCTCTGGGCATGTCCTGCCCTGCTACAAAAGGAGAGCTCTGCCACGCTGCAGGGCACGCCAAGGAGGCTGCAAAATGGAGGACCCCTCCGGCTACAGATTTCCCAGCGACCCGTGCTTTCCTTACTACCACCTGTGAGTGTTCGCTGCAGCAACGCGAAAGCGGTTGGTGATGCGGAGGTGTCACCCCTGGGGGAGTGGGGTGCGCTGACCTCGTGCAGTGCCTGTGCTATCGCTGCTGCTGCGGGGACCCGGCGCCCCTCTGCCTTTTCTTTACGCGTGGTTTTTGGCCCTGCCCTCCCACGAGCGAGGCTGCAGTGGGCAGCGCAAGTGCTGCTGTCACCTTCTGCCCCCCCTCCGCGCCGGCGTTAACCCGGGAGCGACGCGATCCCATCGCAGCTCCGGAGAGGCTTCACCTCCCAGTGCCCGTCCTACTTCTCCTTTCCCTCTCTACCTCCTCCTCTCCCGAAGCTCAAGGACATTGGAGCTCGGGAGCAGGGGGGGCTCTGCCCGCCCAGGGCGGCATCGCCCGTCCCTGCGGAGCTCAGGTGCATAACGGCCGCTGCCGGTACCCCGCTGCGGCGATATCCCTGACTTTGTCATCGTTATTCTTCCTCAAAAAAGGTCATCTGTGGGCGCCCCGGGCTCAGCCCTGCTAGCGGCAGCGGGCGGGGCGGAGCTGCCGGCTGCCTCCGTGGTGGTGCGGCGCGGCAGCGGAATGCGGTAGCGCTGGGAGTGCGGAGCCTTTCGCAGCAATACGGTAACGTGAAGGCGGGGAGGAACGCGTCCGCTCGACATCTCTATGGTCTCGGATGCGGTCCGCCGGGGGCGCTCTTCCCTCTCTATGGTGGCCGCCCGAGGGGCGGGCTGCGCGCCTGCGCGCCAGGCGGGCCCGCTGC
>WBMW01003830.1:352008-376325 GCA_013396635.1 Penelope pileata | reverse complement strand
TGGCCGAGTTCTTCAGCAGGTACGGCCGCGAGCGGGGCGTCCTCGCGTCGGAGTCGGCTCCGTGTGCCGTGGGTGTGCTGGTCAGCAGGGAGCGCGGTGAAAACTCGCATTTAGGAGCTGCTTTCGGGTGCTGCCGCGACCCCTAAAGCTGTTGGTGCTGTTTGCTGATATGTCCCAAAGCGCGGGATGGAGAGCTGTGAGTGCTGCGCTGTGTGTTCAGATTCATGCACTGTCTGCTGAGTTCCCAGCGCAGAAACCCAAACTTAAGAACATCAGCCTTGCTCCTTACCTGGGCTCAGCGGCACGGCCTGCTCCCCCTGTGCCTTGGTGGCACGGCCCGGTTGCAGTCACAGTGTGCTCGGTGTTGTCCTGTACGACAGGAGTTACGCTTCCCAGTTTCTGTTCTTGCTCTCCCAAGCCCTGGGGTTACAGTTGCTGTGTGATGGTCGCTCTGACGGCACACTGCGTCTCTAAGTGTTGTGAGTAGACAGAACAACAGTAAGTTTACTGACTGGAAAGAGCTGATGTGACAACAGGGGTTTGCTCTCGAGGCATGGTCCCAGCCTGGGGATGGGCCACTTCTGCCTGCTGTCAGCAAAGGGAGCGGTGGGAGGAAAGCTGAGCGTAGGGACAGCAGCGACTGCAGGGTGGCTCTGATGGCTCTGCTTTGTGTCAGGCATGGACTGAGAGTTGTGCCCCTACTTCCCGCTGTTTTGTACTGTTCTTCCCCCCATCCCCACACCACAGTATGTTGTCTCCTCTTTGCCTCCTTGCTCAGGCGCTGTAACCAGCTGTCTTGTAGCTTTTTGCTTGGAGCAGCGGCCTCGTGAGCTTCTGGAGAGCTTTGGCTCCTAGAAAAGGCTGAACTCAGTGTGCCACAGAAGTTGTTGTCAGCAGACAGGGATGCTTGCAGTTTTCAGTGTAATATCTGGAAAAATTTAATTGCTTCTATCCTGGCAGGAGCTGGAGCGCTGGCACCGTGCTGGAGGTGGGTTTGCCAGGGAGCGGTTTCACAGCCCCTTGCTGGCCCCGCGGCCGCGCTGGTGAGCGGTGCTGGCTGCAGGGGCTGCTCCCAGCTCTGCAGGTGTGTTCGTGGAGCTGCCTTATAGCTGGTGACATCTGGGCAGCCACAATGACATCATTCATGAAGCCCCCTGCTAGTATTTTCTTAAACAAAACCCAAGCTTCTCTTGCTCGATACTCCTGTCTGTGGAGTAACGTGAGTCTGTTCTCCATTGCTTAGAGAAGTGGTAACAAAACTTTATTTTCATGACTTTTGGAATAATTGCTTCTTCTAGCTATGTCTGATACCTTAAAAGCCCAGACTTCTGACTTCAAGATGTGCTCAGGTTCACTTGAAACCAGCAGTTGCCATCGTTGAGTGGATTTTTCTCTGGCTCTTCACAAAGAGAAGAACTTTGCCCTGTCTCTCAGCAATAAGGGCTATAATTGTTGGAAATGATCCTTTGATTGAGTGCTCACCTCTTGTGAAGCTTCTCAGTGGGTGACTGCTTGAAATTTCAGATTAGCACCAGCCCTAAATGTTGTTCTTCTCCAAAGTTGAAGCTGTACTGTGCAGCGGTGTTCTGTGAGATGGATGCAGTAAGAGGGCAGCTCGTTTCTGCTCTGTCAGGATACGTGGGTTTTTTTTCATCGTTGGAGAAAATGCACAGGCCGTGTTAAGTGCAGGTGCTCCCTGTGTAGGATGCTTCATGCTTGTAATGCTCTTTGTCTAGTTCCCAAGCTGTTTAAAATTCAGTAGCTCCTATTCTCATAGCTGTAATTATATGGTGCTTTCTTTTAAGAGGTGGACGCTTCTTGCTGCTGTTCGGTTATAAGCAGGGGGATGGTGAGGAGGAAGCCATGCTGCCTCCCGCATGAAGGCTCCCTGCTTGGGATTGCCCAGTCAGACGTGCTCCCCGTCGTGGCAGATCTGGGTTAGGAGGCTGCTCTCTCCAGCTGCTCATTTCCATCTCCTTAGCTATCAGCCGGCCTGTTCCGCAGCTCTCGGAAATGATCCGCGTTAAGGCTGTGCTCGTGTCGCTGAACCCGGCGGTGAGGGCAGGCAGGGGCAGCAGCAGCTGTGAATGGCAGCTCCTCGCGTGGGCTCTGCTGCAGGACAGCGGCTGGGCCCTCTGGGGAGTGGGAACTTTCCCATTACCTTGGAGTAACTGTTATGGTAGGGCGTGTGGGTATTTTTCAGTGGGTTGTGGAGTGTAGTGTTTCATTCCAGGATCTTATGTTGTATTCATGCCAAATTATTAAGCACATCAAATCAATGCTAGCAGCTTTTGAATGGAAATTAACTGTTTTGCTGTCTTTTTATTCTACTTGTTTGTTTCTCCCAGTGTATGAGGAGGGATGCCTGGCGTGGGCCTGTGGCAAGGCGAGCTGCACGGCCCCTCATCTTCGCTGTGGTGGTCGGGGCACCGAGTGCCTTCGGCAGAGTCACCTCGCTGCCCTGTGCTCCTGCACGGGGCTCGTGGCACAGCGGGGTGTAGGCACCCTGCTCAGGGGCTGTGGGCTTGTGTAGTGCCTTACAAGTGCAGCGCTCTCTTCTTAGGTTGTTCCACTGCTTTCGGGTAGTCCTGGTGGGTTCCTGTTGAGCGCAGAATGGTTTGGTGAGCAGAAATGTTGTGTGGACAGTGGAATCAAGGCAGTGGTGATTACCACAGCTGCAGTTTGCTGTAACCCCCATCCTGCACCTCTTCTAAAGGTGACTTGTACTTCAGTGTTTACACCTATGTCCCAGGCGTCTTCTCTGCTTGTGTAGCTGTTGTTCCTTCCTGAACTGTGAGTTTACCTGAGACATTCAGGTGTCTGGTAGCTGACAAAGTTCCTGATTGCTTTCTGATCCCTGGGTTCAAAGCTTAGTGTTGACAACAGCAGCACCATGTACTTGGCTGTTGTAAAGCACCATTTTCCCGAGTGCTTGTTTTCCAGAATCAGTCTAACAAGCTTTTCTTCATGATTTTATCAGGAAAAGAGCTCAAATTGTAATTACCTCTGCTTGCAGGTCTTTAGGATTTGCTGTAAGCAGTAGCTCTAAGGGGTTGCAAGCATGTATGGCACTGGCATGCGTATGCTTGTAGAAACTGTCATTAGTCTCATCCTTTCTTCCTCACCCAGAACTGCTGCACTTATTGCCCGGGAGTCTGCAAAGTCTTCGCTCTTGGAGGCTGTGAGAAGCTGAATGGAGTCGATACATGTAGGAACAAAGACCTGAGAAATTGCTCAAGCCCACACCTTTTTTTTTCCCCTCTTTGTAAACACAGTTCTGTGATTCAGTAAGTAGGTAGTTCTTCAAAAGCTGCTAATCTTTGTGCTTGGAAAAACGTCCTTGACAAGGACTGTGGAGGGCTGCAGGAGGGTTCCCTGCTCCCAGCTGCTGCCTGGGTGCTGGAGAGCTGCAGCTCTATTTCAGTTTATTACAAAGTAGCACTTTGAACCACTGGACACACCAAGTCTACAATTGCTTCTTGTGAATGTTCAGTGCAGAATTGATAGTTCTGTTTGTATACAGAGCTCTTCTGTTTCATAAGTTGCTGTGAACTCCAGGGCAAGTCCTGCACATCTGGTTTTTGTGGGGTTTAGGTCAAAAATGAGTTGAGTGGAGAGTGAGCTGTCCCAGGTGCCTCAGTTCTTCCTACCACGCCTTTTGTGTGAAGATCAAAGAACTGATTGGTGGGGTTTCGCAGTGGTTAATTTATATTCCTGTATTGCCTTTCCCTTAGTTCTTCCTGACATCTGACAGACTTGTGTTTTCTTTCTATGTCCAGATTTAAAAAAAAAAAAAAAAAGAGGGATTACAGAGCTTGAAACAGGTCAAGGAAATAGAATGGCAGTCTTTCAGACAGAGAAATGGAGAGAAGGGTTGAAGGGACTACAACAAAGCCTACCCCCAGAAATTGTGAGGGCACTCCTCACCTTTCTGTCCTTGTTGGACCTGGATGTTATTTGCTGTAAGCCGCCTAGCGACTTAAGTGACCGAGCTGATGCTTGCAACTGATGAGAATTACAGCTGCCTGGGGAAAGGGGGAAGGAGCACCTGGACCCACATCTTAGAAGGATCACTGTCACTCCAAGCAGCGTTCTTTTTCCCTGACTTAGAGGCATACTTAGTTTGTTAGAAATAAGAAAAAGCATTCATATTATCAAAACTGGAAACTTTTCCATAGGTTCTTCATACGCTGTTCACTAAGAGCAGTTTATTTTGTGAAGTTGTATTGTGACACAGTGGCTGGTTTCTGGCTTTCAGTTGTGTGAATGACAAACATTGGCAACTTGAGTGAATGCAATCTCCAAAGTGAGGCAAACAGTAGTGAACACTTCAGCTCCAAACTCTGTTAACAACTGCATATGTAGAAAACTGTCCCAGAATGGTACGATCATCTTACTGCGATCATCTCTGCACAGCTAAAGGCTCTCCCACGAATGTGGGTCCTGACATAGTGAGTGGATCTGTGTGGCAGCAGCCTTGTTTTTACTAGTGAACTAGTTCTGAGCAGCTCCAGAAAATGAGCAAGAGCTCAGGGTCTGTGAGGTGAGGATGGCTGTTAGAGGAAGTTTTACTCCTAGGCCTCACGTTCTATAGTTTTTAGGGAGTTTTAAAGGGTGTTTTGTTTCTGGAACACAGAAGCACTGGGTGTTTCACTGTGAACATGTAGCTGCGGTGCTCCTGGCACTTTGGCTAGGATGTGTGCTGTGCAAGCCCAAGTCAGTGTTCACACGTGGAAGGCTCATACTGATTTACCTCCTGGTATGTGTTGGGTTGTTGTGTTGTTACGACTTCTGTCTGCAGCCTGTCATGTTTTCCTAGAAAGGTGACTAAATGGATTGCACTTCTGAATCCTTGAAGCTGTAGGTATGGTCTTTGTCAGTTCAGACTACCCAAAGTGTTATTAGCAATGTCTCTGCTCTCTTGTTAGGCAGTGTCATGTTCTGTGTTGGTGCAGGTGTTTGCACTGGGAGTCTTGCCATCCTAACAGGATTTTTCCTGCAGTCAATTCTATGCTTTTACCGCCTGTTCAATTATTCATTAGGATATTTTCTTGATTGTTTAAAACTAAGAAAGGAATGAAAGGTTTTGGGTCACATTTCATTCACATGGATGAAAAAATTATCTCTTTCTTCAGTTTCTTGGGACTGCTGAGATGTTTATGATATAAAGCCCACTCTTTTAAATCCTTTACTGGTGTTTGCTCTTCAGTTGGGAAGAGGCAGATTTTTGGGTGGCAGACAGTGCTTTAAGCTCCTTTGGGGTCAGGATGGCATTGTGCTTCTCAGCCTCTTTGTTGCTGCTTCCTAAGGAATTGAAGCTGCCTAATACTGCAGCCTGTTAGCTGGGTTTTCAGTCTCCTCTGAGATGGAGAGGACTTGGATACAAAGATCCTACAGGTCTTTGAGCGAAGGCTGGGCAGAAGGAAAAAGCCTGCAGGAGACTGCTGCTGGTTGGGTGCTGCATTGGCAGCAGCTGTGCAGATCACCTGCAGCAGTGAGAGAGGTGGGTGGACTTGTGACTTCAGGGAGGAGAGAAGTCATAGCTGGGTTTATTTTTCTTCAGCTTCTGAGGGCCAAGCACTCAGAGTAGTATTCTCTTAAATTCCTGTCCTCCTCTCTTCAGACTGAAAATAACAGGTGTAGCCTGTGGGAGGAAGCTCTTCACCTCCACCAGGATATTCTCATATAAAGAAGTCATGTTCAATTTCCCTTTTGTGCTCTTGAGTAAGTGAAAGTGTCTCCTGATCAGGTCACATTATCAAACCTGCCTTGTTAGCTGCTCTTGGCTGGGGGAGCTCTGATCCAAACTTCCTGAAGGCCAGCTGCAGGAACAGGCAAACAAAGTGATTGTCTGGAGCACAAGTAAGGGAGAAGAGAGACCAGGGATGCACAGAGTAACAAACCGTCTGTACAGCCCTTCTGCCTCTGCTGGAGACACAAAACCAGCTTGCTGCTGCTGCCCCCTCTGCCACTGGGGTCTGGCTTGAACTGAGGAGGACACTGTGGAAGAAGGGTGATGGTACTGCCCACGCTTTGCTCATGCTGCAGGCCCTGCACACCGAGCTGCCGGCCCTGGCCAGGTGTCGGCCCCAGGAAAGCTCTGTCCTCGCTGTGCTGCTTCAGTTCCTGATGCAGCCATTAATGTAGGATCATGTCTGCGTTGCTCCTGGGCACTAGGAATGCTGTTTGTGCGCTGGATACCAGAATCCTTTAATAAGTAAACAACCCATCAACTACCAAAGGTATTTGGGTGGTTTGTAGCTGTGAAATGGGAAGTGGAGCAGATAGCAGAGCACAAGGTATGCCTGGCTTGTTGTAGCTGTCAGGTGTTGTGCAGGTGGCTTGCTGTTCCTCCTGTTCTGTAGGCAGCCAGGTAGGGAGTGTCTTGCTCACTTTGTAAAACAGTCATCATACTACACAGAAAGGAATCACTCCTGCACATTAATACCAGAAGTATAACAGATGAAAAATGTGTTCTTGCATTCTGTAATATTTCTGTAATTTACCACAAAAACAGTGACACTAACTACATTGTGAATTGCTAACCACATTAGATAGCTGGTATACTTATTGGCAACCAATCACAATGGTACATTGCAGCACTAAGTGCACGGTCCAGTAGTTGGCAGACACTCCCTGGGGCCTGAGGGGAAGGCTGTAGCATCACTAGCTCAGGGGACAGTCCTCAAGGTAAAACTGCCCTGTATTGAACTTGGCTCACAGATCTGTAGGCTGTGTCGGAGGCTGGACTGCCCACAGTCCTTCACGGCTACTCCTTGACAGTCAATTAGATTTCAGGTATACTTCATTGCAGCTGAGGCTTTATATATCAATGATACCAATAGAAATGTCATTGTTTCATTTAAAAAACAAAAACAAAAAACCCACAAAACTGCAAGCTTGGTCTTGCTGGAGATGCATATTCTCCTGGTTAGCATTTTTTTTGTTTTAATTTTTTGAAGGGAGGACAAGGGAGCACAACTACTATTTATAGTACTTAAGACTGTCAGTTTTGTGTATTACAGATGCAAACACAGAAGTTCCTTTGTAGAAGGTGGTTTGGGAAACTTGCTGAATTGTCTTGGTGTGGGGGGCAAGGAGAGCTTTGTGCTGCTGAAAGCTGCTAAAACTAGCAACATCCTGAAGTAGATCAGTGTTTGGAGGCAGTAAGATGCCCAGACGAGCAGGTTTGTAGCTTCTCCTTGTAGCAGGGCGGTGGAGGATGCGAACTGTGCAATCGGTTGGATCTGCTCTCCTGTACAGGACGGAGCTTATACACTCGTGCTGGGAGCACTTGTATGCATGTATTGAACCAAAATAGACTAGTGTTGTTCTAAGTTGTTGAAACTAAAAATGTACAACATGTGGTTATACTAAAGGTATTAGTGCATCTTAGCTGATCGCTGAATGTAACACAGAGTTAGGGGGAAATATCATAGGATGAGTTGAAACACATGTTTGTAGAATAGGGGAATCTTAATTTTTTTTTTTTTTGTGCCCATGGCACTTTCCCAGCCATAATCAATAATGTGAGAAAGCGTTTCCAAGCATGTCAAAATGAGCAGATAGCTGCAAGATAGTATTCCTCTATTGAAACCTGAAGTAGCAGGTGAGCAGTGACACGCTGCCTGGTGACCTAGCTCATCGTGCACCCTGCTGAGCATATTGCAGAATTTTTTTGGACACTTTATCAATACCTACAAATTGTGTACTGTGTATGAACAGTTTAAAATGTGGAAATAGAATCCTGCTTTGGTCTGCAGGCTTTGTCAGTGACTAACCAAAAGGTTTTCTTTCCTTTTAATGATTCATTATTTATGCTTAGAGTTGAGTTACGTTTGTTTCTGTATGTAAATTATTGACAAGTCTTGTTTCAAGAACAGCAGAGAGAATTGTTTATAGCCAAGCAATGCTATTATGCTATTTCCAAATTGTTGCACATAAAAACCTTAATAGAACAGACAAGGCTTGAGTGTGAGGAAAAGTTGTGTTCTTAACCAGCTTTTGTGTTAGGATTCCCATCCTAAATCTTCAAGATTCTGTAACCAAAAGTGGATGGGAGAGAGGAAGCTCATGATGCCTGGGTGCGATGCTGCTCCTTTCCTGTTGGTGTCTTGCTTCATCGTGTTTAATACGAGGAAGTTGTGTTATGCAGCGCCTAATATCAGGTATTAGGACGTTCAATAAAAAAGAAAACGTAATCAGCTCTCACTTCCTTTGGTTCTTGTGGCTTTCAGATCTTGTTTTCTCAGTGTTTCCCTGGGTGGAGTTGTGTTGACTTGATTCTCTAATACACAATAAGAAGTAGAACGATGCCTCAGCCCTCCTCTGGTGGAGGCCGATCCCTGCTGGGATCCCCCTGTGCTTTGGCTGACTAGTTGCTGTTGAGTTTGCTCTGCCTTTAGAACATCTGGTTGCAACTGCATCACTAGACTTGCTGGCTAAACAGCTGGGATGGGCTTCGGGGCAGTCACACTAGAAGTTGTTGAATGATGCAGAGTAAATCATGCACACTGGGACTGTTTTAACTTCCTACCTTGTGACTTAGCTGCATTTCGGTTCCCTTTTTTGTTGTGCTCCAGCACAGTTACCACCTCTCGCTTCTCTAGCAGCTGGAATTCCTGGGCCACCCAACGGCCTCTGTTATTCCTGGAGCACCCAGCCGTACCCTGCTGTGGTGGGCCCTTTCCCAGCGTGGGGATTTGCACGGGCTGTGGTTCTGTGGTGGGAGTGGAGGCTGAATCAGAATCCGTGACTTGGTTTAAACTAGAGGACTGATGGCAGAGAGAGGCTTGCGAATGCTGGGTCTTAGTGCTGCTGTTACCATTGCTGGACTGAAACGGGAGGGGGAAAAAGCAAGTTGATCGCTTCCAATAATACAGCTCTGTATCTCGACCGTATCAGAGCTATTTTCTGTGATGAGGCTTCTGGCAGGCTCCTCTGAGTCTCAAAGCTGAGACTGGAAACCCGAGGATGCCCGTTGAGAGGGGGGTGGAGAGCAGCTTCAGATTTTGTTGGATGCAGAAATGCTCACAGCTTGTTGTTACGTGCATGCCACAGAGCTGTAGGAAGGGAAGATAAGCATGTCTGATTCTGAAAGAATGGCAGAGTGCCGTTCAAGCTGCATTTAGATTTCACCAATTTAGCAACAAAAGTGATGTGAAAAGGAAAAGCCGGGTGGAAGCAAGCAATGACGTTCCTGGAACATCACCTTAATGCTGCCCATGGCAGTGTCTTTGCCTTGGTGTGCCATGGGCGCTCCCGAGGGCACGGGCAGGAGCTCCTGAAGCAGCCCTGTTGGGTGAGGAGGAGCCTGCCACTTGTTGCTGTCACTTCAGCTGCTGGAGCTGTGTGATGGTGGCAGCCCATGGTGTAATCCAAACACTATTAAGCATAGATTTATTGGTAGGGGATAGTAATGACTTCTTACTCAGTGGCTTTCCGTGTTTCTGTTATTCTTCCTGCTCTTCAGCCTGCTGAACTGTTTCTCAGTATCCTTTGAGAGCCTTTCTATGTGCTACAATGTGGTTACACAACTAGGAGGGAGGGAAAAATGGGGCTGTCACTGGGCTTTTGTAAACCAGAGCTGAATTCAGTGAGCTGGTGCGATGCCTCTGTCTCTCTTCAACAAGAAGCGTTGCTCAGTTCTCAAGTGTAAATTTATTTCTTAAGGAATGCTGAAGCTCTCAAATGGATTTTGAGATTCCTTATCAAGATGCTAATTTCTGGGATGACTTTTTCCGGGATCCGCGAGGCTCATGAATATTCTGAGCAGCAACAAATCAAATCGAGTACACTTCCTGCCGTTCAGTGAATGCAATTCGTAAGCGTTCGCAGATGCTGTTCATTAGGCAGCGCTTTTGTAGAGCTTTACTGTTGTCAACAGCACATCAGAAGATGTGATGCTGGTAGCTGCCAAAACAGTGTATTAAGAGTGTCCTTCCATCCCAAGTGGAGCAAAGCTTATTTGTAAACCTCCCGTTAATTACTCTTGGATTAGAATTCCTGTGTGAGGTTTGTTCTGACGAATGATATAAAGTTTGATCAGCTTTTTTGCCTTCAGAAGGAACTAACTTCAATGGCAATCTAAATAAAATTGTGTCTTTTCCAGTGGTACATTGATTAAAAAGCAAAACAAGCCTTTCCTTTATTCAGCACGCTAACAAATGTGTGGGACTGTTCTGGAAAGCTTGTTTTAATGTTACAGTTGTGGTTGTTGTGTTGCTTTTTTTTTTCTTCAAGTTTTTTAAGAGCCACAAGCATGCTAAATCTTTTTTTAAGCAAATATTAAAACCTTCTGTATGTTTACACACGTTTTCCTTTTAAATCTACCAGCTTCCTGGTTAATCATAAAACAGCTTTGGTATGGTGACAGATTGCCATCGGTGCTAAAGGCTTACATCTTCCAGCTCCCCCGGGGCCAGAAGCAGTGAGGCTGAGCTGCCGGGTTGTGCTGGCAGTGTCCCACGGTGCGGGCAGGGACCGGGCAGTTCCTGCTGGCTGGAGAGCAGTGGGTGCAAGGAAACAACAAAGGAGGAAGAGACAGCAGTACCACTTAGAGAAAGCGTATCAGGAAGAATCTTGGACCTAGAACAGAGGATGGGGAAAAATATGGTTGCTAATATGACCTTGTGATGGACGGCTTTCTGCAAAGTAATCCAGCAGTGCAGTCATCTGCTTGCTTGAGCGTAATTGCGTTAGGCACTGGCAAAGGATATCTGCTATGCTGGAGCTGTGTGCGTGTTCCCTGGTTTTCTGGTCCATGTTACGAAAGTTCAAGAAGCTTAACAAGTTTGCAGAAAATGTTACTGAATATGGTAGTTCCCCATTTCTTTTTTTAAATCAGTATGTTGCACAGTGACTTCCAGCTGTTTTCTTTTCAGCTTTCAAATAGCTTGGTAAACCCCAAACAAAAGTGTAGAACCTGCTGCATGCTTCTAACTTACCTTTGAGAGAGTGTCTGGTATTGTTGAAAGAGCTTTGGTATTGCACAGAGTGGCTTAGAATTCTAAGGCTAAATTGAATGTTAAGTACACATACCAGTATCAAAGCACCTGCAATGAGAACTACTTCACTCCAAGTTAATTACTTTAAAGAGAGAGCTGAGGTAGCAGGTTGCGTTTGCTAAGCAGTAAATCTCTCCAGTGGTGAATTCAGTTTAAACTGTAAGTGGATGTAACTGTTACTGTGTATGTGCTTACAGTAAACAAAAAGAAAACCCTTTTTTCTTTTTCAGAAACTTTTTCACTAAAAGGACAAAGGAGCTCAAACCTGCTGTCCAAAGTGCTCCTGGCTGGAAGTTGTTTGGAAAAGTCCCCCCCAGGGAAAACCTTCCAAAAGACTCCAAAATAATTCAGCAGGTAAGTAAACATCACCCAGCTCTAGGCAGAAAACTTGTAAGAATTGATGCATAGGTACTGCAGTTCTCTGTTGCTGTTATCTTCACGCTGCTACTGTATAGCCATAGAGTGCTGTTGGAAGGCTCTCTGGGGCTGGGGGCTGCTGGCTGCTCAGGAGTTTGAGTTTTGTGACTTCGTTACGTTTCTCAGTACATCTCAGTGCTTATAAAAGATTGCTGTGTGTTTGAGTAAGTTAAGCTAATTTAAATCGAAGTTAAGCTGTTTAAATCAAAGTATCAGCCCTTTTATTAATTTTATTAATTTTCGATAAAATTTTGCCTTATTTAGTGTGTTACAGTTTTTTAATGGTGAAGTGATTGCAAAAATGCCCTTCCTTTAGGGATCAATTCTGATGTAGTTCTGCCTGTTTTGTGCAATAGAACCTTAGTTACGCTTTTAAATCCAGTTTTTGAGCTAGATATTAATTTAGTAAAATTTTTCCTCTTGAATATTCATGTTACAAAACTGATCTTTTTGGATCTAACTCATCTTTTCATAGCCCTAGCTTCTTGCCTGTAAGACTTGCTGTGTCAGTAACCAGTGACAAATCATGTAGAATTCCAAAGCATGTAATTTATCACTTCAGTTTTTTAATCTCACTTGAGCTTTTTTTTTTCCCAAATAGTTGAAGCAATGTAAGTTGAGTTTGTTTTGGATTTGCTGGGGTACTACAGAAAAGTAATTAGGGTTTCTATCCTGATACAAAGTTTTACCACTGTGTCACTTCTATATATTCACTCCTGTGACTGAAATAATAGTAAAAACAACTCAGTCTTTAAAGATAAGTAATTGGTACTCTATCAGTAATGTTAACATACGATGCTGAGGCTGAAAGATTTATTCACCTAAGAAATAGGAATGTCCCTTGTGTTGGTGGAAGCAGTAACTTGAATCTCTTGAGCTGCTTTTTTCTTGTCTTCTCTTTTAAATTCTGTGTGAGCTGATGTGTTTGGCAGGTGCAAATGGCTGTGAATGAAGCAGAGTTCAGCCATCTTCTAGAAAGAGCTTCATGATGAAGAGGGTCTTTTGGGAGCAATTAAAGTGAAAAATGAGAGATTCTTTTTGAGGGACTCAGTGTAATGAGAGTTGTCACACAATGAAATGTAGGAAAGTAAGGAAACGATGAGATTGCTGCAAGTGCAATCTCACTCTGGATGTTTTTTCAATGCTGTCAAATACTGCTTTTCTTATGGAAATGTTTTCTTCTTTTTGGGTGGGAGAGGGCAGGTGTTCTTAGTTTACTTGCAGATGAATGCTGTTGGCCTTGTGCTATGAAAATGCTGTGCTAAAAATCCAGATGTCCATCCTGTGAAGTGGAGTGTATGCACAATGCTTACTAATCACCTGCTTCCCATTTTCTAGTAATGAAGATGTTTGTTTGACAAACGAGTTAAAATCTGCAGAAATATTTTTCTTAACCTGTTGTCTCTTAGTGAATGTTTTCTTTTTTTAACTGTAATTTTTTTTTAAACTAATTTGAACTGGCAGAAAAGCAAAAAAAATTAAAACAATGTATTGTCTTCAGATACGATTCAGTTGGTCTTGGAGACTACTTGTGTGGTTTGTGTTACAATGGTTGCCACATTAGGTTCAGTACTGGGTTTATATAATCTTGAGTGGTGTGTCAGTAATGGCTAATATTTTTAGCTTCTAACTTAGATAAACCATTCATGGTCTTTGGATGGGGCATGATGGTCTAAAATACACACTTAGGAAAGGAGGGACCCAGAATGGTAGCATATTCTGTACAGTTAGGTTTACTATATCTGAGAACCTTATCCTGAAATTGAGAGGTGACCCTAATGTCTCCGTATTTAAAATATATAAAACGTCTTGTAAGTGTGTTTAAAATTTACAGTACAGCTTCTTGTGCATATGTCTTTGAAGAAAAGGCAATGGTTTCTTTTCTCAAAAGCATTAAAAATTGTTAATCTGGCCATGGTCTGAGTGTAGGCACACTTTGTTTTTGAAGATTGGTGAAAAATAGCATCTGCATTTTTGAGTGTCTGACCGAGGTCTCCAGACTTCATTCCTCACTACTGAGGAGATGCAACTGAAAGGAATGCAGGCAAGAATGCAGTTACAAGGCCTGTGAAAAGCTGGTACAAATATTGCTAAAGCTTAATTTGTCCTGCTCACAACTAGTTCTGCTGCTTGATAAGTGACGAGCCTTTCTCGCATTGCTCTTAAATTTCCATGTTTTCATCCTGGCTGGTAGAAGCTTCCTTTGTTACCTGTTGTGGTGAGGATGAGGCAGTAAATTGATAATTACCTACAAATGAATATTTGTGGCTCATGGTCACTGTCTGTTAACTAGATATTGCTATATACGCCTTTGCAAAGAGGTCAGGTAGTGATTGTAGTATCTTGAATAACTTCCCAGAATATCTGGAAACTTAATTTGGGATACTCTTTCAGGCATTTTTTCAGACAATCACAGAATCAATGATGTAGCCTGTTCTGCCCTCAGAGACTGTCTAACAAATATGACTGTAAACATCTTTGCAAGTTCCACAGCACGTGTAGAATATAAGTACTCCTCCCAAAACACGCTGCAGAGCTTGCCTGTCTGGGGAGGTGGCAGAGCCCCTCGCAGCTGCGCTGCCATCAGCATGCTCTGGGCACGCTGCTCCAGCTCCAACTGGGGCAGAGGCTGAGAGTTCTTGGCAGCTGCATCTCCCGGCGTGCAGCTGCTGGCACGCGCGGCTCCCCTTGGGTTTGGAGCTGCCCAGGCAGGATGTGATCGAGGCCAACTCTTACGCTGGACATCTCCCTCCTCTGGGCTTCCTTCCTTTGCTGTTTTTTAAAAAGGGAAAACAGCAACTCCTTAGGATCGCAAATGTCAAATGCATTTGATGGCTTTAGGAAGTGTGCCTTTTTTCATGAACTGCAGCTAATAAAACTGGCCATTATGAGACGTATGTGGTCATTAATGATCAGTTGGGTACATTCTTTTCAGTCTGTACAGAAATCTGTTTTCAGTTAGACTGCTGGAATACTTTAACGTAGAAGCATTTAAAGCCAAAACTGATTTGTGGGATAATGTGTACTGACTGAAGTGCAAGTTTTGTTTAAAAAAGCAAACTCAATTTCATTTTCTGTCCCTACGGTTAAAGAAAAGAGGTTTCTATTAATGATCAGAGTGGTTCTGAATATCAAGACATTTAGTTTAGCTCTTGCTTTTGTTAAAGAACTCTTGAATATTTTGCATTAGTTTGTTTAAACTTGTGTAACTTTTTTCCTAATATGCCCAACTTCAAGTAAACTCAAAATGTGTAAATAAACACTGCAAGACAACCAGTAGTGAAACATGCACCAAATTCACTTTATCAAGAGTTTTACCAAAGAATGGCGAGTGACAGCCCTAAATAAAGGGGGTGAGCTTCTGTTCAGATCTGACACGTGAAAAGTGATTTAGAATTGATTGCTTATTCCGAAGTGAGGTAAAACAGTCTTTTCCAAAAGCTATCACCTTGTATATGAGATGGCAGGTTATTAATTTTACAGTCAGTTAAATACTAACTCTAATTTAGATGACTGGGTCACTGTCCTATAACTGACCTTTGAAAATACTGGTTTTGGGTTGGTCTGAAATCTTAAACAAACAAACAAACAAAAAAAAACCCCACACCTGTACTTGAGGGCTAATAAACGCCAAGCGTCTCCTCTTGCATATTTTTCCAATGTTGTTATCTCCTGTCTGAAATCTAACAGTGAAATCATTCATTGAATCAGCAGGACTCTGATGGTCTCCCAGGGACAAGAATTGTCTGAGGCTCCACTTCAGAGGAACAGATGTGTTTTGAATCAGTTTTCAGACAGCTCAGGCTTTCTAACTTGCTATAGCAATGCTTCAGTCCAATCTCTGTGGTTTCAATTTAAACTGTGTGTTAAGCTTAAAAAGTATGTGACACATTTGTCAACAAATGTAAGGATGGAATATCTGAAAGAAGTACGTAAATACAGGGCTGGAAGTTTTTTCCAGGAGTGATTCTCAAGCAGATTCTTATCTAAGTAGAGGTCATGCTGGCTCATCTTGCACATACTGCTGGAAAGGAGAGAGGAGAAAGGTAAGAATTCTGCCTGTTCTGGAGATATACAGAAATACATTGGTAACAAACTTCCTTGAGACCAGTGGAAGACCAATGGACAATACATGTGATGTTAAGTCTTGCGAGGAACGTGTAGCACCTAGGTAGCAATTTGAGTAGGAGTGAGAAGGCTGTGACGTTCTTATTTACAGACATGGTAGCAATCTGATTCTCAAGAAATGTCTGTCATCTTTCCAGAGTCATATGTGCAGTCAGTAGAATGCTGTACTACAGGTAAAACACTTGTTTAAAAGCGTTTCAAAGACCTTACCCGGTAATTCAGGTGTCGGTAACGATTATCTTGTCAACAAAATGGTAATGAAACTTGTAGGATCTCAGTGAGACAAATGCATCTCTATTTGCAGAAAGTACAGAAAATACAGCTCCAGCTACAAAGACTTAGCGATTTTCCTTGTCAAAGAAACTGGGTCAAGGAGAACTTCTGTATCTTCTTTTTGACAGGACGACTCCTCCTCTGCTGGTCTTTGACTTCCTTTAGCAAAAGGTGACATAGATAAAAAGGATTGTTTTTTTTTCCTCTTAAGATTTTGCAGGGTAAGCAAGCTTGGCTTGGTAAGATTGAGGTGCTGTGATAGCAAAGTCATCATTCAGGCAGGCTACATCAAAGTCCGATAGGAACTGGCAAAAAGATGTTTCCCAGGTGGTAAGGATGTACACTTTCTTTAGTATGTTTTTTTTTTTTTTTGTATAGGCTTTATCCTTCTGAGGCTGGCATGTTGTTTCAGTACTATAAAGGAGAAAATAGTGTGGCAAGGGAGAAGGAAGTCTTTGAATTTTTGTTTCTTTCTCCTGGGGTATACATGGTTCAAGAACAGGGCAGAAATAACATTGAAATTGTGATGAAGAGCTTGATTTCTCTCATTCTTCCTGGTACTGTAATATAATGCTAACAAGCAGTGACAATGTCTGTTAGGTACTCTTTTTAAGCTTTGATTTTTCCATTAGGTAATTGAGTTCAATCTAGAATGGAAGCCTGTACATCCTTGGTTGTACAGAGTCTCCTGTAGCTGGGTGTGCTTTTGTCTGATCACCTTGTTCAAATATGGTATAAAGGATTCTACAGCGTTGTTTAGAATCTTAAATCTGTCCCTTGTAATCCAAGTGACTGTTCAGAGCCTTACAACCACATCCAGGTTCTCAGCAGCTCATTGGTGAGGTTGGGGTGTAGCGCACTTCTGCGGTCTGGGTTTACAAAAACTGTCAGACTGGTGGGGAAGGTGGGGGGGCTGAAGGGCTCCAAGTCATTGTGCAATTTGATGAAATCTTCTGTCCTCTCACGTTAAATAGGAAAAACTCAAATGCTTAATGGTTGAAATTTTGCTTGAAAGTCAACCTTAGCGTTTGAATTCTTGCCAAATGCTTGTCCAAGTTCAGTGGTGCTTTCCCTTTTTCCACGGTGTAGGTACTATTTGTAAGTATTCATTTTAAGCTTTAAAGCTAACTAGTTTATAGATGAAGATCCAGTTGGGTGCGAAAAGCAGTCTAAGATCATTTGAATGAAAAAGGAATCATGAAGACATAGCTTCAGAGCAAAGTTTTTGCTCTCCCTTTCTCACAGTGTACCTGCCGAGGGTAGTGTTTAACTGAGTGTAATGCTTACAGGTGCAGGGGACTAGGGAGGGACATTACAGCAGCACCTTTTGTTAAACACTTGAGAATTGCACTGTGGAAAGAGATTTCCCTTTGGGAAAAGGTGCTGACTGAATAAGCTACATAACTTCACTTAAAATAGAAAAATAATCTAATGGGAGCTGATGCACGTCTTGCTCAAGTGTGAAGTCTTTGTATGTGTTTTTCTGTATTCTGAGGGCTGGAGAAGGAGGAACAGCCACATCTGCTTCTTCAAACATGGAGTATAAGCACTCTATATGTGAATTTAAACTTTGGCTTGCATGTTGCTATATTATAATGGTCTTTTCCTTCACTTATTCACTAAGGCTTTGCTTCTGTTTTTCTCATTAGGATGACAGTTCTGGCAGTCTTGCGTCAATATCTGCTCTCAGTCTGTTAAACACAGGGGTATGGAATTTAATATGTTTTTTTCTAGTTGTATTCAATGCCATGCATGGGACTATGTAGCACTCATTAAAAATAGAACCAACATCACATTTTCACAGTAGCATGAATATTTTATGGCACTAACCATCAACTCATTAGATACCATTAATAAAAAACAAATAAGTTTCACACGTGAATCTCACTAACAACTTAGAGTATTATTGTTTATTAACATACTGCATGTTCTTGAATAGCAGGAGAGAGTAAATTGCTGTCAAGTTCTAGCATTACCTGTTTGCTGTGCCTCTTTGCTTAATGGTGGAAGTTGTTAAAATGGCTTAAATTGTTTTCTTTTTGAACACCCTGTATACGTTTGGAAAATTGATATCCTCTAAGCTTTTTTCCTATCTCTAAGTCACACAAGCCATTAACAGTAGCACTTCAGAATTCCGGATGCTTTTAATCATACTTTCCAACATGAAACTGAAAATGTAGGAAAGTGCAGCTACTGAAACTTTTGTTATATGCTGTTATGTCTTCCATTTGCTGTGACTGGTTTGCTTCTGAAATTGGTCCAATGCACATGCCTCTTACTTTGAAAACTCTTAAGTAATCCCACACCCTATGTTAAATAGGAATAGTACAACTTTGCTTTTTTTCATTCCGTGGATCTGTTACTCCCTTTGTGAAATAGAGCAGTAATGTGACTGTTAGCTGATATGTGATGCCTGTGGTTCATGTTACGTGGTCTGGGCTCTCTCATCCCTTCTTTATTGGGCCCAGAAGCCTGTGGCTTCATATGTTCTGTAAGCAACAAGAGAGGAAACTTGATGCAACTTGTGAAAAATCCAATAGAGGAAAAATAAAGTAAGTTGGAGATGGGAGATGGATGACATTACTTTGGAAGGTTGACCTAGAAACTTTTCAGTGTCCGTTTGCTTGTTTTCTCCCATTACGTGAAGAATCATATTTTTCGCTGCCTATATAATCTACTTGTTAGAAATAAATGTGCTGTTCAGTCTGTCTGAAAGCATCGGGCTTTCTTAGTTCTAAAAAACCGTCTAGTTTACTACTCAGAATCTTTTAGTGATGTCTGTTTTTGCTATAATCACCATTTTGTTTTTAAGCATCTCGCAGCAATCCTGGTTCAGTAACTTTAACATGTAACTTGGTGTTTGGTGCGCAGGAGGGAGTCCTTATGCATTACGCAGAAATTCTGATTAAAACATAACTTAGTTATCAGTTTTACTAAGGTGTTGTAGGGTGTCCTCCTAAGAGACTCAAAAAAAAAAAAACAACAAAAAACTGCAAATGGAGACATTTTTATCTTAAGCACAAAGGCAGCTTTATAAGCAAAAGACTTCCTGCCCCATTTACCTGTTACATGTCTGTAGGTTAATAGGCTTATCTATATTTCTGTAGGAATAAACACTGGCAATTCCAGTCTGTCTACATATCAAAGTGCTCATACTAGACTGTCACAATGTTTTTCAGGATAAACATGCTTTTAGTTTGTTTGCAGGTTTATCATTGACAGTAGACGAGAAGATGCTGTTCTGGCATTAATAAGGAGATAACTATTTTTACTTTCTATTAAAGCTGAGATTTGTTTTTATCTATTTTGAGCTTGTGAAGTATTCAGTAATTTCTAATAAATACCAGATATGCTGCAATAAATAATTTTTAGGAGCAAAGTTCCCTAACAATCGTGATACATGTGGCACTTCCAAAATGTTTTTTTTTTCCTCCTATAAACACATCTTGCAAGTCTAGAATTTTAGCTGTTGACTGTTCTAACCCATGGGATATATCCTGCACCTTATGCTCTTGGCTCGTCAAATGTTTTAAATTGAATTTTTACCTTTTTATGGAAGAGAATTAGCTCATGTTATGAAGTGAAATTCTGTGTCAGGTCAAGGTTTCTATCCAGTGTCGGGAATTTCAGATCCTGCATCTATTGGAATTGGAATCTTTAAGTCTAGTAGCACGATGAGACCCATTCCAAAAAAAAAAAGTGTTTCAGTTGCACAAAGTAACAAATTCCATGCATGTCTGATGATTCTTGGATCTAATCTTTCATAGTGAATAGGCTCTTTGAGCAAGAAGCATCTTCCCTGTGGAGGTTCTGATGTTTTGAGTATAGTTCTTCGTGGGAAATGTGCAGCCTTTGACAGTTTGAGCTTGAAGCTATTTTGTTGTCTGCTTTGACTCCTTCTAGTAACGCTCACAATTTTCACACTGTGCAGAAGCCAAAATATTTATAAAGTTTCCCTAATTCCAGAAGCACAGTTGGATAATGAGTTCTGCCTTTTGTGGAACTTCCTATGAAGATTTTTTTTTTTTTTTAATTCCTTTTCTTACCTGTCTCTGTTTTTGGAAAAGCATATTGGCATATCAGTTCCTAGCATGTATAAAAGCCAGAGACATTAGCACGTTTCAAATGTGTTGCTTGTAATAAGAAGGTGAGAGTGACTTGATTTCTAATGGCTTTTCATTTAACTTACACTCCTCCATACCTGATCTGTACGCAAAAAAAAAAAAAAAAAAAAAAAAGGTTGGTACCATCTGAGCTTTCTCATCTCTGACCATTCAATGCATGGGATTTTGTCACTCCAGTTACAAAGTACTGGAAAGTGTAAAAGTAGCTCAGAAATTCAACTTAGAATTTGAGAGGTGAGAATGCTACTGTCCTTCAGCAGTTTGGGCCTAGTTGTTCAGTACTGCAGGCTGGATGCTGACCACGGGTGCTGTCATTCCTAACTAAGAATATGCTAGAGTAGCCTGGGGTGTGAAAGGTGGTGGGAATGCCTATAATGTCATATGGTTTTAGGTGAGATGAAATAATTTCAGGCTCTCAAATATGTTTATTAATTCATACAATGACCGTTGAGTTTACTAATTATTGTTGAGCTTGTATAAATTACAACAAAATGACTCCAATTCTTTTACGTCTGGTTGTTGAAAGTATTTGAATGTGCCAAATGATACTGGATGCATATTGTTTTGAATCAGTGTTTTTTGATTGAAAGGAATTACCCTCCAGGAGAGCATTACGTAGGAAACTTGTCTAGCCTGTTGCTCTTGGCCAAAGGCTTAGAAATACTTAGAAAATAGTAATATTTAAGAATAGTTGGCTAATAACTTAAATAGTTGCTTACAAAGAATTCAGTTTTTAGTGTGAATGTATGTATAAATGGTGACTTTCATTAGAGTAAACAGTTTTCTTAGGCAGAAATGTGCCAGAACTCCTCCAGTTGAAATAGTAGCTGATTGCTATAGGTTCCTGCCCCTCTCACTAAAAAAAGTTATTTGGCATCCTGCTGTGGGGCAGAGTATGAGACAGGTTAAAGAGTGGGTAGCTGAAGACTTTGGGGGTAGGAGGAACACTTCAGATGATAGTGAGAGTGTTTCAAAACTATTCTTTGGCTTTTGTTTTGTAGAGGTGCAGTTGCCTTTTCTTATGGGTTTAGCCATTGTTTCCTCTGACTCCCACAGACTAGAAAAGGAGAAGTGTTAGGAGCACAGGTAACTCCAAGTTCTGAAAAGTATAGTGGCATGTAATGCATGTGGCTGTACCACTGAGAACACACCTGGCCTCTGAAGCTTCCAGGGCGGGCCTGGCTAGTACCAGGTGGGAAGCCACCTGGGAATACTGGATGCTGTACCTCTGCCTCGCCAGTGTGGGGCCTCCAGCCTCGGGGGTGCTCTGAACCTGGCAGGGAAGGCCCTGTGCAACCTTGCTTTGAGCAGAGGGTTGGGCTGGAACTACCTGCAGGTCCCTTCCATCCTCACTGATTCTGTGGTGACTCACTCCTGAGGCAAGATCAACGTGACTTCCTCGAGGTCATACTTGTTGAACTGCTTCATGGATTATGCCCAATGTGGAAGAACAGAAATCCTGTCTGGGATCATTACAGGGGGTAGGGTGAGGAGGATGATGAGCAGAAAACTTTAAGCTGCCTTAGTGCTGGACAAACACTTTGCGTCTTCTCTGGCAGTCTGAGGCTGTGTTGTCACTTTTCTGAGAGGTATTTTCCCATTTATCTTCACGGACTTCAACTGTGTACTGAACTTTAGCCTATGTTTAAAAATGTCAGCTATATTTGTGTAATGCTGTCAATGAACACTGAATGTGTGAAGTCCTCTGTTTGTCCCTGGGAGAACAAATGTGTATGAGAAACTACGTGTTAGGTGCAAGGAGCAATTAGGGAAGATTGTTTGATTGGGAAGGTATACAACCTAAGTAGTAATGGATCAATTTTTATTCTTGGTGACTTAACTTGAAAGTACGTTACCTAAATACCTTGAATTTGTTCTCTTTAAAAGATAGGCTAATATTCTGTTTGAATTCCAGCATGTGGAAGAATTGTGGAGAAACTAGTATCTATCTAACCTTCATGCCTAAGAACGTGAACCCACAAGCTACCTTTGCTTGGGAATAAGTTAAAAGTCTGCTCACAGACAAATGTTTATATTTGCTAAACTATAAGAATGGATTCCTCAGTAACTTGGCAGTAATTTTATTTACAGGGGCTATGAAAGAGGGAACATGTAATTTTTGAGGTTTTCCTCTGGCTGTGTTAAACCTTTTTCCTAAAGACTGCCTCATATTTCTGCTTTGTTGAGCTGCTCTGTGGAAGAAAGAATGGAATTCTTTCTTAGAATCTTCTGTGTATTACAAGCTCTTAAATATTTTTAAGTAGATGGCATGTTTTTACTTCTGAGGAAAGAAATGGTGTGAAACAGACTTGTGATGATAAATATTGCACTGTCACTAAGTACAGAATAGGTAGTTCTGGATAACAAAGGTTTGGTGGTCTTGCAAAAGGCTTTTATAAACAAGAGAGGTAACGTCTTATGGGGGGCTGGAGTCAAGAGTTAAAAATAGGGACACAGGCATTCTTGGCTAGTGTGTTTTTTCTCAGCTTCACAAGTTATTTAAATGTACTAACTGTTATGGGAAAACTACGCATGTTTCCTAACTAACTTACACTTGGATGTTCAGTAGTAATGTTGAAGTAGGATAGATCAAAGATTGAAGTTGATACAAGAAACTGCCTTCTTAGTAGCTTTCATGTGGCAGTTCTGGAAAGCCACATTGTCTTGCTATCAGTAATTTCAACTTGTAATGTTAGCTCCGTGCTGTCTTAAGCTATTTAATGTCATATGTATAAACATTATTTAATAAGTCTTAAGTAATATTATGCTCACTAATTAAAAGGGAGTCTGAGAAATTGGCATTTAATTTTTATCAATAATATTATTTAGGAATATGAAGCACGGACAGGAAGAATGTATAAGCCTCCTCCTCCATCAGCAAGGCGTAAAAATATTGAATTTGAACCACTTTCAACTACTGCTTTGATTCTGGAGGATCGACCAGCGTAAGTATAATTCTGCTGTGGAACTGATGATGGCTGAATTTGTTAGGTACAAAAGTTAGCTCATCAGAAGCATAATTCTTATACAAAAGCATCTGTATTATTCCATCCCAGGTAATAAAGTAACAAATATCTCCAGAAGAACTTGCAACTATATTAAATCTATATGATAAATTTCCTTAGCATAATGGGGGCCACCAGTCAGTTATCTGCTGTATGTCACAGCTGCTCGGGAGAGTTTTGTAGACACCCCTAACCAGGAAAATTACTGAAGACTTAAGGATTTCTTTCCTGCCCTCTTAGCGTGTACTCTCTTCTCCTTCACTCATCCTGGAAACTTACCTTCCAAGACCAGTAGGGAAGACTTAATGGTTGCAGTTGTCACTTCCGCAAACTTGGAGATGGCTTACCAGAAAAGCCCTCTTTTTTTTTTTTTTTTTAATTAAAAAAAAAAGTATTAGGTAAGTAACAGCAGGAGTGGAAAGAATTGCCTTTGAAACACAAAGTGAAAAATAAATGTTCAGCATTTCTGACAGAGGTCCCTGGCCAGTATAGCTAATTGCTTTGTTGGTGCCAAGATAAGGAGTTAACTGAAGCTGTTCCTTCTGCTGTTAATTTTCTTGGCTAAAAACTACAGTTGAAGGCAATGGAATGTCAACTGTAGATGCAACAAAACTGCATTAAATACAAATGAGAACAATAATGAAAAATGAGTAATAAATTAGTTGGTATCTTCAGCTATATTGTCTTCAGCAATTTGAAAGAAAGAGGAGGACAAGCAGACTGGGAATGCACGCTGTGAAGAAAGCAAATAGATCAAAGCTTTCAGATTGCACCCGGGGAAAACTTGTGATGGCACTCTTAAGCTGTTTGCTTTAACCAATTTCAATTAAGAAATGGAAAATAGAAGTGTTTCCTTGGAGATTCTCTCAAGTGTTCTATAAGTTCCTTCAGTGCCAAGACAGAAATAACCTGAACAGAGGTACAGATTAATATAAAGCTTTGTAAATGTGTTGTTTCCTTTACTCTGTGGTGGAGAGTAAGGCATACAGTAACCAAAGTATGTTTATAAGAATGCCATTTCTGCTTGTTTCAAATTTGAGTGTTATTCCGAGTGTGTAGCATGTTGTCATCCTTGAAAGTAAATTCTGCTCTCTGTTCATTCTGAAATATTAAGAAAATAATCTGTTCTACTTTTAAAAAGAAAAAAAATATGGAAACTTTTCTGCATATTAAATTACAGAACTGTTGTCTTTTTGTTTTGAAACAAAGCAGAATAGAGATTGGCTAAAAAAACTGAGACTAAACATTGTGTTCTGTTTTCATTTTTGAAATGAGTCTACATAGCCAAAAGGAAGTGTGTATTTGGCAACCAGGATCACTGTGTAGACAAAAAAAAAAAAAAAAAAAAAAAAAATTAAACGGGG